>CM035414.1:114316890-114401890 GCA_020310875.1 Ceratopteris richardii
ATGCTTCATATGGTGTCATACCCTGCAAAGCTTTACATGGTAATCTATTGACCAAATATGTGGCTGTATTTACAGCCTCAGCCCACAAATAATTTGGGCGATTTTTCTCCTTCATCATGGATCTTGCAAACTCAACAAGAGTTCTATTCCTCCTTTCTGCTACACCATTTTGTTGAGGAGAGTACCTGCAAGTAATTTCCCTTTTTATACCTACATTCCACAAATAATCACTGAACTCATTAGAGAAATACTCTCCCCCTCCATCTGACCTTAGTCTCTTCAACTTATGACCTGTAATTCTCTCTGCATACACATGATAATGTTTGAATGTATTGAATACCTCTGACTTATCTTTGATCACATAGATAGTGATCCATTTGGTAGCATCATCAACATAAATCACATAGTACCTTGAACCATTGATACTGAAATCTTTTGATGGTCCCCACACATCTGTGTGTACCAATTCAAGCTTCTCTGAATACATAAAACCATGCTTGGAATAAGATTTCTTAGAGCCTTACCTAATTGACATGCCTCACATCTGTATGTTGACCTACAACATTAGGCAATCCAAGCACTGAACCATTGTTAACCATATCTTTAATACCTCTTTCATTGAAATGTCCAAGCCTTTTGTGCCAAAGATCTAATTCAGAGATCTTATGTTCTCCATAGGTGTACAATGCATGACCAATGTTACCTTGAATCTTCAATGTGAACAATCTTCCTTCTTTCTTCCCTGAAACAATTTGTTTATACCCATTGCTAGGGTCTTCCACAAACACTCCTTCATTAGTGAACCTAACTTCATAACCTTTTTCAACAATTTGTCCTACACTTATCAGATTCTTAGGAATTGTAGGAACATACAAAACCTTACTCAAGAGAGTACTTCCATCCTTGGCCTTCACTGATCCAATTGACTTCACATTATGCTTTGTATTGTCACCTGTTTGAACTACATGATTAGTTACCTTATTTTCCAAATCAGTCATCAATGCTATGTTGCCACTCAGGTGATTGCTACATCCTGAGTCAATGTAGAAGACTCTTTGATCTTCACTTTGCCTTTCACAAGTTGCATTCATTATCAATGTTGAATCCTCCTTCTGATCTGAAGCATAATTGTAGTAGGTATTGTTGTATTATTGACTTTGGAATCCTCTACTTGCATTTCTTCCAAAGTAACCTCTACCTCTAAAATTACCTTTTTGATTTCTGCCACCTCTTCCTCTTGAATTAAAGTTTTGATTATATCCACCATTACTCTGAGTATTATGCCAACAATCATTAGCTAAATGATTTGTCTTACCACAAATCCAGCAAACTTTGACTCCATCTTTATTACTTCTGCCTCTTCCTCTACCTTTTCCACCTCCTCTTCCTCTTAGGAAGTTAGCTTGGCTAGTTGTACCTTCATCTTCATTTGCTTGTTGCTTCCCTTTGATATTCTTCTTCTTATCCTTTGTATATGTTGCATGACCTGCACTTTTATCACTTTCACCTTTGACATCCTGCTAGGTTAGCATGTGTCCTAGCAACTGATTTAAATCAGGAGTAAAATGATTTAGTGATAATTCAGTAGATAAAATGAATGCCTTCCATTTGTCATCACCTCTCAAACCTGTGAGGATTTGTCTTACCAATTTATCCTCCTCAATATCTTCATCAACTGCTCCTAATGCATCTGCAATGTCCTTTGTCCTTGTTACATAATCTGAGATGGACTGAGAGGCCTTCTTCTTGAACGTGGTAAACTCTGCCCACAAGGATGCCTTCCTTGACTTTGTGGTGTTTTGGAAATGCTCCTCCAAAGCATTCCATATATCACTTGCACTTTCAAGACCTCTAATGTGAGGTAGCAAGTAGTCATTAACTCCCATATAGATAATGCTTCTAGCTTGAGCATCTCTCTTCATCCAAGTCTTCAAATCTGAGAATTCATCTCTAGTTGGAACACTAGGATCTCTCAACTGAGGCTTTTCTTCTTTACCTATGATATAACCTATCAAGTCTTTGCTCATAAGATGAGCTTCCATCCTCATTGACCATGCTAGATAGTTCTCTCTATCCAACTTCTCTATTTGAAGAGAATCTCCCATCCTTTCTTCACCTGTGTATTGAATTCTTCAAACTTTATGAGTAATAGATGTACCTTTACTTCGAATGAAGTTCCTTTTTACCTTCTTGATAGCTTCTAGTCTCCTTCTCAAGCTTTGCATTCAAGCTTTCACCTTTTGAACCTTCAAGTGTCGGGTTCTTCCTTTATTCAGTTTTGATGCTTCCTGCTCTGATACCACTGATGGAGAGTGTTAATCTCCAAAAGAACAAGCTACTCTTGAAGTTAGAGCACCTCTATAACAAGAGTAACTCAAAACCTTCACCAATTTTGAGGATCAATGATCAATTATCAAAATTTTGAACAAACTGTGAAGAAGGTGACTACACAGAAAGTTTGCTACACATAACTCACTCATTGACTTATCAAATGTGTAAAGTTTTTTATAAAATTTTGGACAAGGTGTTGCCTATAGTTTCCGCACCTCCTCCGAGTTGAATCATTCCAAGAGATTCAGTAGATCTTGAGAAATGAACTTAACAAGTCACCTATGTCTAAAACTATTCTTTTGAGAAGTCGATTCAGACACCTGTAACTTCTAACACTTGGTTCTCTCAAAGTAGAACCCGTTAATCAAATGCTTTTAGCCATAGATGGCTTACCTTCCAACTTAGATTTTGACTCCTCATTTGTGCAAAACTTTACACTGTGCACTGAGGAACTGACCATTTTTTTGACCATCGGGATTGCACCTGTTTCAGAAGATACTTGACACTTTCTCACATATGAATGTTCCTACTCATAATTCTCACAGCCTGTTTATAGTTAGGCTCTCAAACTTTAACCATAGAATCATTAACTATGGAGTTAGACGTATACAAAAGGATTCTTGAAATGATCAAGCAGAGAAGGAGAATACTCAGAAAGATCAGGCGCAACATTTCTTCATTTCTAGAAAATTTTTACATCTGAGTGATGAGAGAGATCCTACTCACTTCTAAGGTGTCTAATGACTCATACAACTTCTAATTTCTCTATTTTCTAATTTCACATGCTCTCTCATATTTGCCCCGACTTTTTACTTCTATATATAGGCATATATGTACAAGCTTATGACCATACAAAAGATATATATGAGCTATCTCTAAATTAATGTACATATGTGTACACATCTTCATCTTCTGGATATGCACTTCCTTCATGCTTCATAACTTGATCTTTTCTTCAGTCCTTGAATCCAATTCTTTATCAAAACTTTAGTTGTTGATTGCCATGCACCAACAAAAATGGTTGGTGCAGACTTTGCATGACAACAAATTAGATGCACCTATCATATCATACTCATTCAGCCTCTCATAGTGCCTCTTTTGCATCAGGTTACTATGCTATGGCTACATCTAGTCTCTATGATGAGAATGAGCCTATTTCATTTGATGAAGCACAAAAATCAAAAGATTGGATTGTTGTTATGCAATCATAATATGATGTTATCAGGAAAAATGGTACGTGGTCTTTATGTGACTTGCCTCCTCGCAAGAAGGCCATTGGCACTAAGTGGGTATACAAGCTCAACTATAAACCTGATGGAACAGTTGACAAGTATAAGCCTGCTAGACTTGTTGCAAAAGGTTATGTGTAGGAAAGAGGCATTGATTCTGATGAAACCTTTCCAACTACATGCCAGATGACTACTGTTCATAGCATATGTGCACTTGCATCTCATCATGGTTGGGATGTACATGAGTTGGACATTAAAAGTGCATTTTTGAATGGAGACTTGCATGAAGAAGTGTATGTTTTTCAGCCTCATGGCTTTCTGCAAAAAGGGCATGAAAACTAGGGGTGCAAGTTAATGAAGCCATTATATGGTTTAAAGCAAGCACCACATTCTTGGTATGAAAAGATACATGCCTATCTGATTGCACATGGTTTTGAGAATAGTCCAATTGAGAGCACCTTATATGTTAAGCATGCTTATTGATGTGCTTCTAATCATTGTTGTGTATGTTGATGACATGTTGCTCAGTAGTCCTCATGAGAAGCATATTGCTGATTTTAAGGCTGATCTACATGCCTCATTTGAGATGTCTGATTTGGGGCATTTGCATCACTATTTGGGCAATCAGTTTATGCACGTTGATGGATGGATAGCTTTGTGTCAAACGAAATATATTGACACATTATTGTAGTTTTTGGGCCTTGATGTGTTGTGCTCCAAGCTTCTTCTTCTTCCTTGTGTTGTTTGCATGCTTCCATAGACCTCGAACCCCAACAATATCGTGGATCGCAAATTGGGTTTGTATCGTATATCGTTGGGTACGTGTATTGTGTATTGTTGGTCACTTGTATCATGTATTGCCAATACTTTCCCAAGTATTGTGTATCATGATATCTTGTATCATGAACCTTGAAGTATCATGTAATGTCGATACTTTTCGAAGTATCATGTATTGTGACATGTACCATGAACCTCAAAGTATCGTGTATCATGATATCCTTGTCAGGGGAGCACTAGATTGTGCTCTTTGACTACACTAGACAAGATTTTGGAAATACACTTCAAGTTACAAGAGCACCCATGCAGGGAAAATGATATAATAATACGTAACTGATACAATACGTCCTACAACTCGGGACCGATAGATATGGAAAACTGGACGAGAGATGATACATGAGATCCCACAACCCGGGATCGATAAGTATGGAACAAGATATCTGGATTACAAGAACTCCCTTTTGGGAGATGAACTAGATACAAGAAAAAACTCGAAAAGATCTCGTACTATGAGATTACAAGAGGACGAGACATGATGTCCAAGAACTAGACTAGACAAGACTGGAACAAGGAACAAGACAAGAACTAGAACTGGAACTTGGAGAGTACTTACTTGGCGGTCATGACTCCTTGAGCTCCCAAGACTGGTATTGGCAAGACTGAGAATGAATGTGGTCAGCCCCTCCTTATATAAGTTTTCCAAGGGTGGTTACGAATTGATGATGTCATTGATGATATCATCAATTCGAAGCATGATCTTTGGATGTCAGAATCAAGAAAGAAGATAGTCAATCTTAGGATTTTGGCACGTTCCAGACGTGATGGAAGCATTGGTTTCTCCTAATTCTGAACCAATCATGAGATATAGGATTCACATGGAATCTGAGATTGAGGATGGTTTCCTTTATCATGACATCACCTCCCCCTCAAGCGACGAGTTCCACGAGGAGCAGTTATGTTCTCTGGTCTTGGCTTCATTGGATTTCTCTTATGGAATTCTTGAACCTTAATTGGTGCTCTCTGAAGGTTCTCTGTAGGTTCCCAAGTACAATCACTGATGTCATACCCTTTCTAATGAATAAGGTACTCTAATCTTCCTTAGGATGTTCTCGAATCTAGGACATGCTCGAATTCAACTTCTTCATGACCATCAATCTCAATAGGTGGTGAAGGACTATGTCTCTCCCCCCTCAATGGTGAAAGCTGATATGGTTCCAACATGGATACATGGAAAAAGTGGATGTATTCTCATGGTGCTTGGTAGCTGGAGCTTGAAGGTGACTAGATTAATCTTGGCCAAGATGGTAAATGGACCAAATCTTTGATGATCTAACTTTGTACAAGGCCTTGAAGTTTGCAAATTTTTTCTGAGTAACCATACTTTATCCCCAATTTGATACGATGGATTCTGGACACGATGTTGATCTGCATAGTACTTATATTGTTCTTGAGCTTATGGATCTCTTCCTTGAGTTCTTTGTGAATGTCCATCAAGTACTGGGCCTTGTCTCTCGTAGATGGATTCTTGACATGATTTGAGAGTTGTATATCCATCCTTGGATGTGGTCCATAGTTTGCAAAGAAGGGATTTTGCTTAGTAGATGCATGAATACTATTGTTATATGCAAACTCTACGAAGTGTAACAACTCAAACCAATCATTTTGGTGATAGTTGCTAGTGCAAGGGAGATATTGCTCTAGTCTCTCAACAATCAGGTGATAAGTGCTAATCTTATTGAAGTGGCTAATGGATTGTCCTCTTTGTGTAAACAGGTCTTGCTTGACAAAAGAACCTGGCTGATTGACAAGCTAAACATATATAATTATCATCAGAAGATTGAGATGAAGGATGTTGCAGCTGATATGTATAGGACTTTTAAAAGGTTTTTCTGCTCAGCTCAAAGCATCATCAACAAGCTTAATGCTAAATGGAAACTCCATTGGAATCCTCATAAATGGAAGTATAGGTTTAGATCCATTTGGGCTTTTGCTCCTACTTATTATGGCTCATTATGCATCAAGGGTTGTGGACTGGTAGCAGAGCACTGAAATTTAACATAAGTGTAGGAATTTGCTCTTTTTGTGGTCAAATTGAGGACCTCCCTCATCTTTTCATAAACTATAAGGTTGCCCAAAAATATTGGAGCTTGCTTAACATGTACTGTTTTGTCACCTTTAGCTCCCCTTTTGGTTACAAAGAGATTCTTCTTGGTGTTAGGAGTAGAATGGACATTGTCCTCTGGCAGATCCTCAGAGCTCATATTATGTGGCATATATGGAAGAATAGAAATCAGAAACTTTTCTCCAGAAATGCTAAGGATTTTTTGTATATTTGTAATAAGGGCATCAAGAACATTCTCCAGCTTTGTAAAAAGGCTATTATTGACTCCAACCCTAGATATTTATGTCCCTTCTCTATAATCAAAGGGATGAGTCCCAATAGATGGAAAGATACTCTGCTGGCTATGTACTCCTCTGACAGGTTGTCCATGATCCAATTTCTAGAAGCCTGTATATGACTGTTGGGTGTTGGACTCCATTCTTTTTTTTTTTAGAGTACCAGAAAAGTCTGTATAATAAGGGCATCAAGAACATTCTCCAGCTTTGTAAAAAGTCTATTATTGAATCCAACCCTAGATATTTCTGTCCCTTCTCTATAATCAAAGGGATGAGTCCCAATAGATGGAAGGATACTCTGCTCGCTATGTACTCCTCTGACAGGTTGTCCATGATCCAATTTTTAGAAGCCTGTATATGATTGTTGGGTGTTGGACTCCATTCTTTTTTTTTTGAGAGTACCAAGAAATTTGAAATGTCCAGCCGGGCAGGAATCAAACCCAAGCATTCTGCCCCACGGCGTCCGATGCAAACCGCTACACCACACCCATTTGGACATTGGACTCCATTCTTGTAACTTTCTTTTTCCTGCACTTATATCAGATTTCTTGTTCTATCAATAAAAAAATCATGCTTTCTCTGGTGGTGGATGACAAATTACAATTTGTCGCCGACTTCTACATTTGCTCTCACCCTCTTTTTTTTTTTAATAAAAGGAAGTTCGGCCTTAGCCTATTCTCCCGGACTTTAATTAAAATAAAGAAGAAAAGTTACAAGTGAATGGGACTAGTGCCCATGGGACCCCCCAAATCCCACAATGCAGGGGAGGAGTATGGCAAGCTAGAGGGCATTACAAATGAGGCGGATAAATCTATCATCTCCCTCATGTGGGACCCATTTGGGTTTCAATTTGTTGTTTTCGAGGAGATAAATACAGTGTTTTCTAAACGTGGAGATCTCTTATCTCCAGAGATTCTTTTACCTAGACGAAACAAGGATTTCTCAATCCACCATTCCTTAGGAGTTTGGCCAAAATTGATTGCGCATCGCTCCCTCCAAATCTTCCAAAGAGTCTCACCTCTGATGGAATTCCACAGTCTTGCTGAGCAGCCAACCGCCTCGCCCAACAACGCTTGTTGCCAATTGATTTGGTTCTTAAGTCTCAATACCTGCGTCACATGATGCCAGATAACATGGGACTTGGGGCAATCGAAGAACAAGTGAACTAAATCTTCGATCCATCGATGGCAACGTTTGCACCATGGTGGCACACCACAAATTTTGTTAGCCCTTGCATTGGACCAGATACCTTTATGCAAGATCTGCCACATGAGAACGGACTTTTTGATCTCAATTAGGGGGTGCCAAATAGACATGAACTTTAGCTCCCATCGAAGTTTGGTCCAAGAAAGGCACCACCTCTTGTTAAGAGTGTGATGAACATCTAAGTTCTCTTTGAAGTTGGGGATTCTGACAAGTTTCTTACCATTGCTCCATTTGAGGCCCTCCAGGCAAGGAAGATCTTGACCACAGAGAAGGCGGGTAGTTGAGCGGTCCCAAGCTAAACACCTGACTTGAAGAAGCATCCATTCCTCGAGGGTAACTCTAAGTCTTGAGTATAAGTCTTCGAACCTAATCCACTGGCTGGTCTCTTGTTTTCAGAGTTGTTTCCACTGTCTGAACCCCTTGTTCCATAGACGCTTTGTAGTTTGGAGGTTCCAAGAATCCACCTCCCGAATGCCACCGATCGGAAACCAAATAGAGTCATTTTGTCTTATCCCAGCCACCCACTTCCACTCCTCATTGATTCTGATGAATTGTTTGGCCTTGTTCCAACTCTTCCATAACGAACATACGAGGCTAGAGCCTTTAGGGGACACCAGGTGGGGGGAGCACAGAAGCGTGAGAATCCCTACGTCCTTCCAACCTGGAAGGCCAACTAAGGTAAGGTCTTCCCTATTTCTGAAGATCAATTTAGCCCAAGAGGATTCACTATTGCTCCAAGCCTTGATAAGCCACTTTGCCGCCAACTTGTCAGCCAACCCAACGATATCCAAAATTCCCAGGCCCCCTGAGTCTTTCGAGCTAATGCAAGTTTCCCATTTGATTTTGGGAATTCCCCTCCTATTGGGGTCCCTAGTCCATAGGAAGTTTCTGCATATTGTGAAGAGAGATGGTGGATGCAATCCAAAGATGAGTAGGTGCCGCTACAACCAGCTTCACACCAGCCAACTGAGACTTCAGAGTTGATTAGTAGACCCTTTGAGCTTCCTAAATCCACCAAAATATCAGCCAAGTACTTTGGAACATGTATCCCAAAAGTTTAAGTCAAGACCGACAAGTTGCGAAATGACTAGCTCCCAAAACTTGCTATTTTTGGACATACACCTGCTGGAAAAAATGAACAGTGCTCTCAACCTGGAAGGAATTAGAAAAATTCCTTTTGGGCATAGCAAATAGACTTAGCAAGCTTCCTATTCCAAGTTAAAACACTTCAAATGATGGACTGAGCACTGAGAACAAGTTTCATCAAGTTCTGGAACATTCCCACAATTCTCGGGGCTCTGCAGAGATAGACCAGTAAGCAGTAAAATGCAGATATCTCCAAAAGTATAAATCCAATGACCTTGAAAATTTATAGGTAGAAACTAGACAGTGAGAGCTATCCAACGCACTTTAAAACACTGAAAAAGGTTCAGTAAAACTCGAGATATGACCTTCTGAAGTTACTGCTCTGAGTGAGTATAGCAGAGAACAAAACAGAGAGGTAGATGATAATAAATGTATAGATTCACATATGATTACAACCACATTGGCAATGAATCTTTGCACAATGGGAGTAGAATGATAGAGCTATGGAGTAAGCTCTTCAATCTCTACAAAATGACATCAAGTGGTCACGTACAAGGCTTGCTAATCGCCTCTTCCTTCTTGCTCCTTTTATAGCTATTCTTGGAGGGAATTTTGAATTCGAATTCGAATGGCTCCACCTAAAAGTGATCCCCAAAGTTAGGAGAGATTCCCTCAGCTCAAAAATTCGTGATTTTGGTAGTTGGAGCCACGAATTTGCTTTTACATCATGGATGAGGTAAGCCATCCTTTTACTTTTTTCTTTTTCCATTTACAAGAGATAAAATGTACTCTTTTACAAGAGGTGTTCACATGACTACTCATGTGACTTACAAATGAGGATAATATCAAGCATATCAAGCATGTAGGCTTGGGCAAAATGCACCAACAGCTCCCCCTCAAGCCTAACATGCTTGGCCTCCAAATAAGTCTTCAATTGTCCTTGATTTCCTGCAAACCAATCATCAACTTCAATCTACTTAACTTCGTACCATCAAGAGCTTTCGTCAACATGTCTGCACATTGCATATCTGTAGAGACGTAGGATAGTTGAATATCCTTGCTCATTAGCTTCTCTCTTACATAATGGTAGTGGACTTCAATATGCTTGGTTCTAGCATGTTATACCGGATTAGCTGCTAGATGTAGTGAGCTTGTGTTGTCACCAAAAATGTGAGGTGTTGAAGAATGAAGTCCAAGATCTGTGTACAAAGATTTTAACCACATGATTTCTTGAGTTGCATTAGCCAAACCTCTATATTCAGCTTCAGTAGAAGATAATGCCACGGTTGGTTGCTTCTTCGATGACCAAGAAATGATTTTTGAACCTGCAAATGATATATACCCTGATGTGCTTCTTCTATCATCTTTAGATCCGGCCCAATCTGCATCTGAGTAGACCTTTAGCTCAATATCTGAAGTATATGAATAGAACAAACCTTCATTCATGGTCCCCTTTAGGTACTTGAGGACTCGCTTGGCCGCTTCCATATGTGGTCTTCTCGGCTTATGCATAAACTGACTCAATATGCTAACACTATAGCATATATCCACCCTTGTGAGTGTTGCATAGTTCAAACTTCCAACCAAGCTTTGATAGCTTGTGATGTCTTCAATTGGCTCTCCTTCATAAGCACTAAGCTTATGATTTTGCTCCATAGGTGTACCTGCACACTTTGTATTTTCCATCTTGAACTTGACGAGCATGTCATGGACATACTTCCTTTGTGTGATGTATATACCTGAATCTGTGTAGATCAACTCCAATCCAAGAAAATAAGTGAGTGGTCCGAGGTCACTTATTTTGAACTCCTCCTTCATTTGACTCTTTACCTGTTTGATTCCTTCAAGATCATTGCCTGTGATAATAATATCATCAACATACACACATAAATAGATCACTTCAGATCCATTCCTCTTTATGAACAAAGAGGTATCCGCCTTGCTAGCTTTGAATCCTTGGTCCTGCAAATAAGTAACCAATCTGAAATTCCAAGCTCTTGGAGCTTGCTTCAATCCATACAAAGCTTTCTTTAGTTTGCATACATAGTTAGGATGATGTGCATCCTCATATCCAGGAGGTTGTGCCATATACACTTCCTCAGAAATCCATCCATTCAAGAAAGCATTCTTTACATCAAGTTGATAAAGATTCCAATTTCTAGATGCAGCAAGACTTATGAGAACCCTAATTGTAGGCATTTTTGCAACAGGAGAGAAAGTCTCCTCATAATCAATACCATGGGTTTGAGCAAACCCTTTAGCAACTAACCTTGCTTTGTGTCTATTTATACTTCCATCTGGATTCCTCTTGATTTTGTATATCCATCGAGATCCGATTATCTTCATAGATGGCTTGTTAGGTACAAGCTCCCAAGTGTCATTCTCCTTCAAGGCTTCCATTTCTTCATCCATTGCATCTCTCCAAGCTTTCTTGCTTTGTGCTTCTTCGAATGTGGTAGGTTCTTCATTGGTTGAATCCTTTGCAATGTAGATTGAGTGCTTGGTGACCAAAGAAGTATCATAACCAAACCTCTCTGGTTTCTTCTTCTCCCTCGAAGACCTTCTAAGTGGTTGATGTGAGCTCTCGGGTCCATATGTAGCATCCTGCATCTTTGCTTTACCTTTGTTCTTCCATAGCTTTAGTCTTTCCAAGTCTTCTAGGTCAATCTCCGAATCACTTTCTTCAATCTGCTTTGGCTCCTTTGGTTGAAGTGATGGAAAATCTTCATCCAAGTCATATGGCAGCTTCACTTTCCTGTCATCATCAAACCATGATTTGTTTTCATCAAAAATTACATCTCTACTCACAGAAAATCCTTTATTGGTTGGATTGTACAATCTATATCCTTTTTGGTTTTGATCATAACCAATGAATACACACTTCTCTGCCTTTGGATCCAATTTCCCTCTTACTTGAGAAGGAATGTGAGCATAGGCTAAGCATCCAAAGATTTTACAATGCTCTAGACTAGGTCTTCTTCCATTCCACACTTCATATGGAGTGGTTCCATCTAGTGACTTAGATGGAAGTCTATTTATGAGATATGTGGCTGTAGACACAGCCTCTGCCCATAGGTAGTTCGGCAATCCCTTTTCATTGAGCATGGACCTTGCAGCTTCGACAATAGCTCTGTTCCTCCTCTCTACTACACCATTGAGTTCGGGTGTATACCTTGTAGTGACTTCCCTTTTAATGCCTCTTTCATGCAAGAAGGCATCAAATTCAGAAGAGAAGTATTCTCCTCCACCATCTGATCTGAGTCTTTTCAAAGTCCTACCTGTTTGATTTTCAACAAGAGCAATATACTTCTTAAAGCAATTAAACACTTCATCCTTGTGCTTCATGAAAAACAGAATGGTCCACCTGCTACAATCATCTATGAAAGACACATAATATCTTGAGCCTGATATAGATGGCTCCTTACTTGGACCCCACACATCCGTGTGCACTAGATCCAAAGGATTTTGATACATATATCCTTTCTTATTGAAAGGTTGTCTATGAGCCTTGCCGAGTTGACAAGCTTCACACTTATGAATCATGTGTTGCCTTGTGATATTAGGCAAACCAAGTACACTTTGGTCCCTGCAAATCTGTTTGAGTGTCCTCTCACCAATGTGAGCAAGCCTTTTGTGCCATATCTCCAACTCTGTTAGAGTTTGAGATCCATAGCTAAACAAAGCTATGTTCTTTGTATCTTCCACTTCAAAAGTGAAAAGCCTTCCTGTCTTTTCTCCTTTGGCAATCCTTCGAAAGCCTTGCCTTGGGTCTTCAACATATGCTCCAAATCGATTGAATCTAACCTGCAATCCTTTTTCAACAATCTGTCCAACACTTATTAAATTTTTGGTAATTGTAGGGACATACAAGACTTTGCTTAAGAGGTTCATATTCCCATCTGATGTCTTCACATTACCTATCTTCTCCACTGAGTGCTTTGTGTCATCTCCTGTCTGCACTTCATGCTTGTTATGAGGATCTTCCAAATCAGAAAGTAAAGCCACATTTCCTGCTACATGGTTCGAGCATCCCGAATCAATGTAAAATATGTGATCATCATCCTTACCCTTCTTCGTTGATAGATTCATAATCAATAATGAATCTTCTTGACTTTGGTCCTCTGCATAGTTATTGTAATCTCTTCTTCCTCTATGGCCACTTTGATAGTTGTTGTTGTTGTTGTAATTGTTGTTGTAGTAGTTGTTGTTGTTGTAGCCTCCATTGTACCTACCTCTATTTGATCCATAGCCACCTCTATTGAATCCTCTTCCTCTTGAGTTCCTTGGATTCCTGAAACATTCTTCAGTAGTATGGTTAGATAAGCCACATATGTTGCAAGGTTGAGATGATTGGAATCTCCCCCTGCCTTGCTTTCCACCTCTGCCTCTTCCTCTAGCTCTTCCTCTACCTGCAAAGTTTGCTTGGAAAGAGCTTTCTTCATCTTCATTCTTCCTATTCTTTGACTTGTCCTTGACCTTAGCTTTATCAGAATATAAGGCAGAAGTTTGATTACCTCTTGAGGACTCACCACCTTTGCTAATCTTTGCTTCATGAGTGAAGAGTTGGCCCATGAGTGTGTTGAGGTCGGGTACATGCATATCCATGTATAAATCCATGGCTGTTGTGAATGACTCCCACTTGTCGTCTGCTTTGATTCCATTCATGATTTGTCTTATGATTTGCTCCTCTTCAATTACCTCTCCAATGCTTCCAAGTTGGTCGGAAATCTCCTTCATCTTTGTGACATAATCAGTCACATTTTGCTTCGGGCTTTTCTTCATTGTTGTGAACTCCATCCACAATTGGTTCTTCCTTGCTCGAGTGTTGGAAGAGAAGAAAGAAGCAAGTGCATTCCAGGTTTCTCTTGATGTCTTGCATCCCTTGACATGAGGTAAAAGAAAATCAGAGATTGAGTTTAGAATATAGGACCTTGCAAGTGCATCCTTCGAACACCAATTCGAAAGTCCTTCCACTTCTTCATGTGATGGTTGCCCTTTGTTCCTCATGGTTGGCATTGCTTCATCTCCGGATATGAATCCATATAGATTCCTTCCTTGAAGGTAAGCCTCCATCCTTAGAGACCATGCCGGGTAGTTGTTTCGATCCAATTTGTCAATTGTTGATGGAAATCCATCTCCCATGTTGCTTGACTATGCTCTGATACCACTGTGAAGAGAGATGGTGGATGCAATCCAAAGATGAGTAGGTGCCGCTACAACCAGCTTCACACCAGCCAACTGAGACTTCAGAGTTGATTAGTAGACCCTTTGAGCTTCCTAAATCCACCAAAATATCAGCCAAGTACTTTGGAACATGTATCCCAAAAGTTTAAGTCAAGACCGACAAGTTGCGAAATGACTAGCTCCCAAAACTTGCTATTTTTGGACATACACCTGCTGGAAAAAATGAACAGTCCTCTCAACCTGGAAGGAATTAGAAAAATTCCTTTTGGGCATAGCAAATAGACTTAGCAAGCTTCCTATTCCAAGTTAAAACACTTCAAATGATGGACTGAGCACTGAGAACAAGTTTCATCAAGTTCTGGAACATTCCCACAATTCTCGGGGCTCTGCAGAGATAGACCAGTAAGCAGTAAAATGCAGATATCTCCAAAAGTATAAATCCAATGACCTTGAAAATTTATAAGTAGAAACTAGACAGTGAGAGCTATCCAACGCACTTTAAAACACTGAAAAAGGTTCAGTAAAACTCGAGATATGACCTTCTGAAGTTACTGCTCTGAGTGAGTATAGCAGAGAACAAAACAGAGAGGTAGATGATAATAAATGTATAGATTCACATATGATTACAACCACATTGGCAATGAATCTTTGCACAATGGGAGTAGAATGATAGAGCTATGGAGTAAGCTCTTCAATCTCTACAAAATGACATCAAGTGGTCACGTACAAGGCTTGCTAATCGCCTCTTCCTTCTTGCTCCTTTTATAGCTATTCTTGGAGGGAGTTTTGAATTCGAATTCGAATGGCTCCACCTAAAAGTGATCCCCAAAGTTAGGAGAGATTCCCTCAGCTCAAAAATTCGTGATTTTGGTAGTTGGAGCCACGAATTTGCTTTTACATCATGGATGAGGTAAGCCATCCTTTTACTTTTTTCTTTTTCCATTTACAAGAGATAAAATGTACTCTTTTACAAGAGGTGTTCACATGACTACTCATGTGACTTACAAATGAGGATAATATCAAGCATATCAAGCATGTAGGCTTGGGCAAAATGCACCAACACATATTCTTTCCACTTTGGCCAAGTCTTTCTCCTTAGGTCTCCAACACGAGACAAAGTAAATAGTTGTAGACAACATAAATGTGTTAACAACCATAGCATGCCCTGCCAAGTTGACTTGCATACCTTTCCAATGATTTAGTTTGCTATCCAGCTTGGATAGCACCAAGTTCCATCGTTGGTCCATTGAGATGTCGAATCCCATCAGAATGCCTAGGAGACGGAAGACTTGACCTCTAGGGATAACTTGACACCCCTAATCTAACAACAATTGGGGTGTAGGTCCGCTGATTGCTCTAAAAGCAATTTTAGCATGGTTGATTTTTGAACCTGACACCACACAAAAGGTGTCAAGGCACCTCCAGATAATTCTCTCTGCATACACATGATAATGTTTGAATGTATTGAATACCTCTGACTTATCTTTGATCACATAGATAGTGATCCATTTGGTAGCATCATCAACATAAATCACATAGTACCTTGAACCATTGATACTGAAATCTTTTGATGGTCCCCACACATCTGTGTGTACCAATTCAAGCTTCTCTGAATACATAAAACCATGCTTGGAATAAGATTTCTTATGAGCCTTACCTAATTGACATGCCTCACATCTGTATGTTGACCTGCAACATTAGGCAATCCAAGCACTGAACCATTGTTAACCATATCTTTAATACCTCTTTCATTGAAATGTCCAAGCCTTTTGTGCCAAAGATCTAATTCAGAGATCTTATGTTCTCCATAGGTGTACAATGCATGACCAATGTTACCTTGAATCTTCAATGTGAACAATCTTCCTTCTTTCTTCCCTGAAACAATTTGTTTATACCCATTGCTAGGGTCTTCCACAAACACTCCTTCATTAGTGAACCTAACTTCATAACCTTTTTCAACAATTTGTCCTACACTTATCAGATTCTTAGGAATTGTAGGAACATACAAAACCTTACTCAAGAGAGTACTTCCATCCTTGGCCTTCACTGATCCAATTGACTTCACATTATGCTTTGTATTGTCACCTGTTTGAACTACATGATTAGTTACCTTATTTTCCAAATCAGTCATCAATGCTATGTTGCCACTCAGGTGATTGCTACATCCTGAGTCAATGTAGAAGACTCTTTGATCTTCACTTTGCCTTTCACAAGTTGCATTCATTATCAATGTTGAATCCTCCTTCTGATCTGAAGCATAATTGTAGTAGGTATTGTTGTATTATTGACTTTGGAATCCTCTACTTGCATTTCTTCCAAAGTAACCTCTACCTCTAAAATTACCTTTTTGATTTCTGCCACCTCTTCCTCTTGAATTAAAGTTTTGATTATATCCACCATTACTCTGAGTATTATGCCAACAATCATTAGCTAAATGATTTGTCTTACCACAAATCCAGCAAACTTTGACTCCATCTTTATTACTTCTGCCTCTTCCTCTACCTTTGCCACCTCCTCTTCCTCTTAGGAAGTTAGCTTGGCTAGTTGTACCTTCATCTTCATTTGCTTGTTGCTTCCCTTTGATATTCTTCTTCTTATCCTTTGAATATGTTGCATGACCTGCACTTTTATCACTTTCACCTTTGACATCCTGCTAGGTTAGCATGTGTCCTAGCAACTGATTTAAATCAGGAGTAAAATGATTTAGTGATAATTCAGTAGATAAAATGAATGCCGTCCATTTGTCATCACCTCTCAAACCTGTGAGGATTTGTCTTACCAATTTATCCTCCTCAATATCTTCATCAACTGCTCCTAATGCATCTGCAATGTCCTTTGTCCTTGTTACATAATCTGAGATGGACTGAGAGGCCTTCTTCTTGAACGTGGTAAACTCTGCCCACAAGGATGCCTTCCTTGACTTTGTGGTGTTTTGGAAATGCTCCTCCAAAGCATTCCATATATCACTTGCACTTTCAAGACCTCTAATGTGAGGTAGCAAGTAGTCATTAACTCCCATATAGATAATGCTTCTAGCTTGAGCATCTCTCTTCATCCAAGTCTTCAAATCTGAGAATTCATCTCTAGTTGGAACACTAGGATCTCTCAACTAAGGCTTTTCTTCTTTACCTATGATATAACCTATCAAGTCTTTGCTCATAAGATGAGCTTCCATCCTCATTGACCATGCTAGATAGTTCTCTCTATCCAACTTCTCTATTTGAAGAGAATCTCCCATCCTTTCTTCACCTGTGTATTGAATTCTTCAAACTTTATGAGTAATAGATGTACCTTTACTTCGAATGAAGTTCCTTTTGACCTTCTTGATAGCTTCTAGTCTCCTTCTCAAGCTTTGCTTTCAAGCTTTCACCTTTTGAACCTTCAAGTGTCGGGGTCTTCCTTTATTCAGTTTTGATGCTTCCTGCTCTGATACCACTGATGGAGAGTGTTAATCTCCAAAAGAACAAGCTACTCTTGAAGTTAGAGCACCTCTATAACAAGAGTAACTCAAAACCTTCACCAATTTTGAGGATCAATGATCAATTATCAAAATTTTGAACAAACTGTGAAGAAGGTGACTACACAGAAAGTTTGCTACACATAACTCACTCATTGACTTATCAAATGTGTAAAGTTTTTGATAAAATTTTGGACAAGGTGTTGCCTATAGTTTCCGCACCTCCTCCGAGTTGAATCATTCCAAGAGATTCAGTAGATCTTGAGAAATGAACTTAACAAGTCACCTATGTCTAAAACTATTCTTTTGAGAAGTCGATTCAGACACCTGTAACTTCTAACACTTGGTTCTCTCAAAGTAGAACCCGTTAATCAAATGCTTTTAGCCATAGATGGCTTACCTTCCAACTTAGATTTTGACTCCTCATTTGTGCAAAACTTTACACTGTGCACTGAGGAACTGACCATTTTTTTGACCATCGGGATTGCACCTGTTTCAGAAGATACTTGACACTTTCTCACATATGAATGTTCCTACTCATAATTCTCACAGCCTGTTTATAGTTAGGCTCTCAAACTTTAACCATAGAATCATTAACTATGGAGTTAGACGTATACAAAAGGATTCTTGAAATGATCAAGCAGAGAAGGAGAATACTCAGAAAGATCAGGCGCAACATTTCTTCATTTCTAGAAAATTTTTACATCTGAGTGATGAGAGAGATCCTACTCACTTCTAAGGTGTCTAATGACTCATACAACTTCTAATTTCTCTATTTTCTAATTTCACATGCTCTCTCATATTTGCCCCGACTTTTTACTTCTATATATAGGCATATATGTACAAGCTTATGACCATACAAAAGATATATATGAGCTATCTCTAAATTAATGTACATATGTGTACACATCTTCATCTTCTGGATATGCACTTCCTTCATGCTTCATAACTTGATCTTTTCTTCAGTCCTTGAATCCAATTCTTTATCAAAACTTTAGTTGTTGATTGCCATGCACCAACAAAAATGGTTGGTGTAGACTTTGCATGACAACAAATTAGATGCACCTATCATATCATACTCATTCAGCCTCTCATAGTGCCTCTTTTGCATCAGGTTACTATGCTATGGCTACATCTAGTCTCTATGATGAGAATGAGCCTATTTCATTTGATGAAGCACAAAAATCAAAAGATTGGATTGTTGTCATGCAATCATAATATGATGTTATCAGGAAAAATGGTACGTGGTCTTTATGTGACTTGCCTCCTCGCAAGAAGGCCATTGGCACTAAGTGGGTATACAAGCTCAACTATAAACCTGATGGAACAGTTGACAAGTATAAGCCTGCTAGACTTGTTGCAAAAGGTTATGTGTAGGAAAGAGGCATTGATTCTGATGAAACCTTTCCAACTACATGCCAGATGACTACTGTTCATAGCATATGTGCACTTGCATCTCATCATGGTTGGGATGTACATGAGTTGGACATTAAAAGTGCATTTTTGAATGGAGACTTGCATGAAGAAGTGTATGTTTTTCAGCCTCATGGCTTTCTGCAAAAAGGGCATGAAAACTAGGGGTGCAAGTTAATGAAGCCATTATATGGTTTAAAGCAAGCACCACATTCTTGGTATGAAAAGATACATGCCTATCTGATTGCACATGGTTTTGAGAATAGTCCAATTGAGAGCACCTTATATGTTAAGCATGCTTATTGATGTGCTTCTAATCATTGTTGTGTATGTTGATGACATGTTGCTCAGTAGTCCTCATGAGAAGCATATTGCTGATTTTAAGGCTGATCTACATGCCTCATTTGAGATGTCTGATTTGGGGCATTTGCATCACTATTTGGGCAATCAGTTTATGCACGTTGATGGATGGATAGCTTTGTGTCAAACGAAATATATTGACACATTATTGTAGTTTTTGGGCCTTGATGTGTTGTGCTCCAAGCTTCTTCTTCTTCCTTGTGTTGTTTGCATGCTTCCATAGACCTCGAACCCCAACAATATCGTGGATCGCAAATTGGGTTTGTATCGTATATCGTTGGGTACGTGTATTGTGTATCGTTGGTCACTTGTATCATGTATTGCCAATACTTTCCCAAGTATTGTGTATCATGATATCTTGTATCATGAACCTTGAAGTATCATGTAATGTCGATACTTTTCGAAGTATCATGTATTGTGACATGTACCATGAACCTCAAAGTATCGTGTATCATGATATCCTTGTCAGGGGAGCACTAGATTGTGCTCTTTGACTACACTAGACAAGATTTTGGAAATACACTTCAGATTACAAGAGCACCCATGCAGGGAAAATGATATAATAATACGTAACTGATACAATACGTCCTACAACTCGGGACCGATAGATATGGAAAACTGGACGAGAGATGATACATGAGATCCCACAACCCGGGATCGATAAGTATGGAACAAGATATCTGGATTACAAGAACTCCCTTTTGGGAGATGAACTAGATACAAGAAAAAACTCGAAAAGATCTCGTACTATGAGATTACAAGAGGACGAGACATGATGTCCAAGAACTAGACTAGACAAGACTGGAACAAGGAACAAGACAAGAACTAGAACTGGAACTTGGAGAGTACTTACTTGGCGATCATGACTCCTTGAGCTCCCAAGACTGGTATTGGCAAGACTGAGAATGAATGTGGTCAGCCCCTCCTTATATAAGTTTTCCAAGGGTGGTTACGAATTGATGATGTCATTGATGATATCATCAATTCGAAGCATGATCTTTGGATGTCAGAATCAAGAAAGAAGATAGTCAATCTTAGGATTTTGGCATGTTCCAGACGTGATGGAAGCATTGGTTTCTCCTAATTCTGAACCAATCATGAGATATAGGATTCACATGGAATCTGAGATTGAGGATGGTTTCCTTTATCATGACATCACCTCCCCCTCAAGCGACGAGTTCCACGAGGAGCAGTTATGTTCTCTGGTCTTGGCTTCATTGGATTTCTCTTATGGAATTCTTGAACCTTAATTGGTGCTCTCTGAAGGTTCTCTGTAGGTTCCCAAGTACAATCACTGATGTCATACCCTTTCTAATGAATAAGGTACTCTAATCTTCCTTAGGATGTTCTCGAATCTAGGACATGCTCGAATTCAACTTCTTCATGACCATCAATCTCAATAGGTGGTGAAGGACTATGTCTCTCCCCCCTCAATGGTGAGAGCTGATATGGTTCCAACATGGATACATGGAAAAAGTGGATGTATTCTCATGGTGCTTGGTAGCTGGAGCTTGAAGGTGACTAGATTAATCTTGGCCAAGATGGTAAATGGACCAAATCTTTGATGATCTAACTTTGTACAAGGCCTTGAAGTTTGCAAATTTTTTCTGAGTAACCATACTTTATCCCCAATTTGATATGATGGATTCTGGACACGATGTTGATCTGCATAGTACTTATATTGTTCTTGAGCTTATGGATCTCTTCCTTGAGTTCTTTGTGAATGTCCATCAAGTACTGGGCCTTGTCTCTCGTAGATGGATTCTTGACATGATTTGAGAGTTGTATATCCATCCTTGGATGTGGTCCATAGTTTGCAAAGAAGGGATTTTGCTTAGTAGATGCATGAATACTATTGTTATATGCAAACTCTACGAAGTGTAACAACTCAAACCAATCATTTTGGTGATAGTTGCTAGTGCAAGGGAGATATTGCTCTAGTCTCTCAACAATCAGGTGATAAGTGCTAATCTTATTGAAGTGGCTAATGGATTGTCCTCTTTGTGTAAACAGGTCTTGCTTGACAAAAGAACCTGGCTGATTGACAAGCTAAACATATATAATTATCATCAGAAGATTGAGATGAAGGATGTTGCAGCTGATATGTATAAGACTTTTAAAAGGTTTTTCTGCTCAGCTCAAAGCATCATCAACAAGCTTAATGCTAAATGGAAACTCCATTGGAATCCTCATAAATGGAAGTATAGGTTTAGATCCATTTGGGCTTTTGCTCCTACTTATTATGGCTCATTATGCATCAAGGGTTGTGGACTGGTAGCAGAGCACTGAAATTTAACATAAGTGTAGGAATTTGCTCTTTTTGTGGTCAAATTGAGGACCTCCCTCATCTTTTCATAAACTATAAGGTTGCCCAAAAATATTGGAGCTTGCTTAACATGTACTGTTTTGTCACCTTTAGCTCCCCTTTTGGTTACAAAGAGATTCTTCTTGGTGTTAGGAGTAGAATGGACATTGTCCTCTGGCAGATCCTCAGAGCTCATATTATGTGGCATATATGGAAGAATAGAAATCAGAAACTTTTCTCCAGAAATGCTAAGGATTTTTTGTATATTTGTAATAAGGGCATCAAGAACATTCTCCAGCTTTGTAAAAAGGCTATTATTGACTCCAACCCTAGATATTTATGTCCCTTCTCTATAATCAAAGGGATGAGTCCCAATAGATGGAAAGATACTCTGCTGGCTATGTACTCCTCTGACAGGTTGTCCATGATCCAATTTCTAGAAGCCTGTATATGACTGTTGGGTGTTGGACTCCATTCTTTTTTTTTTTAGAGTACCAGAAAAGTCTGTATAATAAGGGCATCAAGAACATTCTCCAGCTTTGTAAAAAGTCTATTATTGAATCCAACCCTAGATATTTCTGTCCCTTCTCTATAATCAAAGGGATGAGTCCCAATAGATGGAAGGATACTCTGCTGGCTATGTACTCCTCTGACAGGTTGTCCATGATCCAATTTTTAGAAGCCTGTATATGATTGTTGGGTGTTGGACTCCATTCTTTTTTTTTTGAGAGTACCAAGAAATTTGAAATGTCCAGCCGGGCAGGAATCAAACCCAAGCATTCTGCCCCACGGCGTCCGATGCAAACCGCTACACCACACCCATTTGGACATTGGACTCCATTCTTGTAACTTTCTTTTTCCTGCACTTATATCAGATTTCTTGTTCTATCAAAAAAAAAATCATGCTTTCTCTGGTGGTGGATGACAAATTACAATTTGTCGCCGACTTCTACATTTGCTCTCACCCTCTTTTTTTTTTTAATAAAAGGAAGTTCACCCTTAGCCTATTCTCCCGGACTTTAATTAAAATAAAGAAGAAAAGTTACAAGTGAATGGGACTAGTGCCCATGGGACCCCCCAAATCCCACAATGCAGGGGAGGAGTATGGCAAGCTAGAGGGCATTACAAATGAGGCGGATAAATCTATCATCTCCCTCATGTGGGACCCATTTGGGTTTCAATTTGTTATTTTCGAGGAGATAAATACAGTGTTTTCTAAACGTGGAGATCTCTTATCTCCAGAGATTCTTTTACCTAGACGAAACAAGGATTTCTCAATCCACCATTCCTTAGGAGTTTGGCCAAAATTGACTGCGCATCGCTCCCTCCAAATCTTCCAAAGAGTCTCACCTCTGATGGAATTCCACAGTCTTGCTGAGCAGCCAACCGCCTCGCCCAACAACGCTTGTTGCCAATTGATTTGGTTCTTAAGTCTCAATACCTGCGTCACATGATGCCAGATAACATGGGACTTGGGGCAATCGAAGAACAAGTGAACTAAATCTTCGATCCATCGATGGCAACGTTTGCACCATGGTGGCACACCACAAATTTTGTTAGCCCTTGCATTGGACCAGATACCTTTATGCAAGATCTGCCACATGAGAACGGACTTTTTGATCTCAATTAGGGGGTGCCAAATAGACATGAACTTTAGCTCCCATCGAAGTTTGGTCCAAGAAAGGCACCACCTCTTGTTAAGAGTATGATGAACATCTAAGTTCTCTTTGAAGTTGGGGATTCTGACAAGTTTCTTACCATTGCTCCATTTGAGGCCCTCCAGGCAAGGAAGATCTTGACCACAGAGAAGGCGGGTAGTTGAGCGGTCCCAAGCTAAACACCTGACTTGAAGAAGCATCCATTCCTCGAGGGTAACTCTAAGTCTTGAGTATAAGTCTTCGAACCTAATCCACTGGCTGGTCTCTTGTTTTCAGAGTTGTTTCCACTGTCTGAACCCCTTGTTCCATAGACGCTTTGCAGTTTGGAGGTTCCAAGAATCCACCTCCCGAATGCCACCGATCGGAAACCAAATAGAGTCATTTTGTCTTATCCCAGCCACCCACTTCCACTCCTCATTGATTCTGATGAATCGTTTGGCCTTGTTCCAACTCTTCCATAATGAACATACGAGGCTAGAGCCTTTAGGGGACACCAGGTGGGGGGAGCACAGAAGCGTGAGAATCCCTACGTCCTTCCAACCTGGAAGGCCAACTAAGGTAAGGTCTTCCCTATTTCTGAAGATCAATTTAGCCCAAGAGGATTCACTATTGCTCCAAGCCTT
Source organism: Ceratopteris richardii (assembly GCA_020310875.1). Taxonomy (NCBI): domain Eukaryota; kingdom Viridiplantae; phylum Streptophyta; class Polypodiopsida; order Polypodiales; family Pteridaceae; genus Ceratopteris; species Ceratopteris richardii. The sequence continues at coordinate 114,340,917 of CM035414.1, forward strand.
GATAAGCCACTTTGCCGCCAACTTGTCAGCCAACCCAACGATATCCAAAATTCCCAGGCCCCCTGAGTCTTTCGAGCTAATGCAAGTTTCCCATTTGATTTTGGGAATTCCCCTCCTATTGGGGTCCCTAGTCCATAGGAAGTTTCTGCATATTCTTTCCACTTTGGCCAAGTCTTTCTCCTTAGGTCTCCAACACGAGACAAAGTAAATAGTTGTAGACAACATAAATGTGTTAACAACCATAGCATGCCCTGCCAAGTTGACTTGCATACCTTTCCAATGATTTAGTTTGCTATCCAGCTTGGATAGCACCAAGTTCCATCGTTGGTCCATTGAGATGTCGAATCCCATCAGAATGCCTAGGAGACGGAAGACTTGACCTCTAGGGATAACTTGACACCCCTAATCTAACAACAATTGGGGTGTAGGTCCGCTGATTGCTCTAAAAGCAATTTTAGCATGGTTGATTTTTGAACCTGACACCACACAAAAGGTGTCAAGGCACCTCCAGAACACCTCAATGTTGTTCATATCGTTATGCACAAATGCATTCATGTCATCGGCAAAGAGTCTCGCAATCATTTGGCCTTGTTTCAGAGGTAGGGAAAGACCCTTGAGATTGCTAGCATCCATGTGATGCTTTAATAGGCGACTGAGTCCATTCGAGGCGATAGCGAAGAGTAATGGAGCCAGAGGGCAGCCTTGCCTAATTAATCTTTTTAAAAGTATGGGCTCATAGAGCTCATCGTTGATATTTATTCTAGTTGAAGCATTTTCCAGAAGAGTGGAAACCATCTTCGTGAACTTTTGGCTGCAACCAAGGTCTTTCAATGATTGAAGAATAAAGTCCCATTCCAATCTATCATACGATTTGTCGAAGTCAATCTTAATGAATACCAAATCTTGTGCAGACTTATCAGCAAATGCAAGGCCTTCCCAAATATCGACAATTGCTTCAAGTATAGCTCTACCTTTGATAAAACCTTTCTGGTCCTCACATAGCCATGAATTTAAATGACAAGAGATTCTGTTGGCGATAACTTTTGCAATTATCTTGTATCCCGTTTGGAGCATTGTAATCGGTCACCGGTTTTCAATTTTTTTCTTATCTCCCCTTTTGTGGATTAACTTGATGACGCCATTATTAAGACACTCAGGGAGGGCACCAAAGGAGAGAGCCTCTTGCCATACCAGACGCAGTGGGGTGGCCACCACATGTTTGAAGGGCTTGAAAAACTCATTGGTGAGGCCATCAGGGCCCGGACTTTTCCCATTGGGAAGTGCATCAATAACATCGATAATTTCATTCTTGAAAATGTTAGCATCCAACAGAGAAATCATGTTCTGTGGGACCCTAGCTTGAGCAACCCTTGAGATGGTTGCCATTGATTCACGCCTGTGCGGGGAAAGAGGAGCCGAGACCCTGAGAAGATGGTTAAAGTGCTCGAGGATAATCGATCTATTCTCAGCTTCCGTGCTACATTCGGTTCCATTGTTATCGATCAAGAAGGGGATGGATTCCCTAACTTGTTTCCTTTTGAGGATTTTACACATCTCTTTCGAAGGTAATTTTTTGGCCTTCCCTGCCCACCAATCTTTGAAGAATATTTGAAGATTTTTCCTTTGAACCTCCTCCTCTAATCTTAGTCTTTCCCTAATTTTCAAAAGACCTTGTTGGCATTGTAAGTTACCTTTGTTCACCTCTTCTTCAAGCCGTGAGAGCCTCCGGTACATAGTTTCTCTCCTTTTTTTCCGGATATCTCTTATAGCCTTCTGAGTCCTTATCAAAATTTTTCGCGTCCTTTCCGCCGCGCTTCTCCAGCACTTAGCCGGTACATTACAGTTGGCAAAGGCTTCCGCCCACACTGCAGAAATTTCTTGGTGGACAGAGGGGAGGGAAAATGACGTCTGACAAGCATGAAACCAAGGAGCTTTCTGGAGCATGGGACTCGGTTTGAAAGATAGAGTAATCGGGTAGTGGTCCGAGATAGTCAGGTCCATGTGTTGGGAAATCAAAGGAATACCCCACTGGAGGATGGTATTTTGGTCGATGTAACATCTATCAAGTCTTGCTTTCCTCAGAGAGTCCCCCAACTGGAGATTTGACCATGAGAACCCCTTCTTGTCTTTCACCTCGACCAAGTCAAGATGGAGCTTGATTTTATCCCATATCTCCTTCTCCTGGCTATCAATAATTTTTCCCTTGTTATTCCATCGGTCCTCAGGAAACTCAACTATGTTGAAGTCTCCACAAATCAGAACATTGTGTGAGAGGGAGTCGAGGGAAGCCCAAGTATCAATTCTATCCGCCTTTCGATTAGGGGCATAAATTGAGACCACAGTGAACTAAGTAGGGAACCCGATAGAGGCAGCAATCCAACGATGAATCCGACCTTCAAAAGTCAAGGTCACACTGCCTGACAAGGAGTGACTAATACCAATCGCAGCACCCCCCCCCCTAGGGTGTGAAGTGGAGAACCAAAGGTGGCTCGAAGAAATGCATTTAAGCCGTTTCTGGAGATCCTCTCCGTCGATTTTAATCTCTTGTAAGTAGATAAAGTCGGGGTTGAGGCACTTGTCTTTGAGCCACTGGCCAATAATCGCTGCTCTTGACGGGTCAGACAAACCTCTGACATTTAGTGATGTGAATTTCATTATTGATGGTTGCCCTCTTTGAGGGGAGGGACTCGATCTTTTTTCTTCTTGTGGACTTCTTTTTTCCTCCCATCTTCTTGACTTAAGATCCTACTCTTGAGGGGGCTCTTCCAAGGCATGCCCGATGGTTGTTTTCCTTCAAGCTTTGGCTTTTGTTGCAGTAAGCTTGGAAAGCAAACCGGAAGGGTAGGACCAAGGAAGGAACTTTCACTGTCTGGGTTGTCTTCATTGCTAATAGTGAAGCCTTCCTCTTTACTCGTGGTATAACCTTCTTGGTTGTCTTCTTTGCTGGTAGAGCACCCAAGGGTATTATCAGTGGGGTCATCTTCATAATGATTATCCCCTGGGAAGTCGATCTCATTAATCTCCTTTTCTAGGTTACAGTACATGTTATTCAAAGGAGCAATTGTCGTAGCATTCTTTGCTGTTGATCTTCGAGGGCTAAATTTCCTCCTACATCTTACTTCCGTGAATCCTTCTGAATCCGTCTCAGCAACGCAAGTTCCCTCTACTTCCTCCATCAGAGGGGGATGACCTCGAGTGTCAACTTGAGAGAGAGGATACAGGGTCCTATCTGGTTTAAGCTTGTTACTTTTCTTCAAGGGACAATCTTTGATCCTATGACCTTGTTGGCCTCTCGCATTGATATGAGCTCGCATTGATATGAGGCTCTCCCATTGATATGAGCTCGCATTGATATGAGGAGCAGAAAGTAAAAGTACAGGCTTCTCGCAATGGCACCGTGCATGCCGCACGCATCCCTCGTGTTGATGGCACCGTGCACGCCGCACGCATCCCTCGTGTTGTATGAGGTGCGCTTCTGGCAATGGCACGCAGTTCCCTCGTGTTGTATGAGGTGCCACGTACTCCCTGATTTTTTAGTGTAAAGGCTAGTTAGTGGCCTCTTCCGCGGCCTAATATTTCTCTCTCTCTCTCTCTCTCTCTCTCTCTCTCTGTGTTGCATAGAAGGGAGGAATGGCGCGTTGTGCTGTTGAGGCTCTCTCAAACCAATGGTGTGGTGCTGCTGTTCTTCCTTCTTAGGGAGTCGCCGCGCTTAGTGCTGATCAGATCCAAAACGACTGTGCAATTCTTTTGTTATTCTCTGTGCTGATTGCTTTCGTTTGGGCTACTGTACAGAGAAAAGAGCACCACTCTCGTGCTATCGGTACTTCTTCACACAGAGGGGCAGACATATAGCTTACCTTCCTGCTTGCTGTTCCGATTTTATCGTCAAATGTAGATGACGCATCGTCGAGCTCTCGATCACGTACTGAACTCTACGCCTAAAACTGATGGGAAACTTCTGCAGTAGATAGCTTCAACGTAAGAGGGAGCTGTGTAGCTTCAGTAGAGATCCACGTATACCAAAGTCTGGAGAGAGATTGAGATGCACTACAAAACTGCTACAACAGCTTCTGTTGCAGCCATTTCAGTGTTCCAATGGATACAGTGCTTGCACCAAGGCAAGTATCGGGCTCGCTCTGTAGTTCTTGGAGCAGCACTCTGACAGAGATTCGCCTGAAGCGATCGAGGTTCTACTAGCAACCGCTTGTCTCAGAAGCGATCATGGCGATTCCCCATTGGCCTTGCAAGCGGTGATCATGGATTTACAGTTGTCTAGAGGCAATGGAGCAATGTTGCAAACATGAGGGAGATCACCGATTTTTGTTGGCATCGCTCATCATGACCATATGGGTTAGAATAGACTATAGGACATGGAAAATATTGCCCGATAACAAATGGATGATGCACAGTAATAAATTGCAATGATTAGCCGGGAACTTGCATGCATGCATACAAATAAGGGTTGTACAGTTCATTCAAAGAAGAACAGATGGAGAAGTGTTACCTCTGATGGATAGAGGTTACAAAAATCAACACTCCAAAGGATAAATGTGTGTACATAGTATAGAGTAGGCAATGCACCATAGACACTAAGAGTCTCTCCCAATAGTGTTTATAAATACTCAACAACGAGCACCTCTATCAATTCTACGTAAATGTGTCTCACAATGAAAAAAATATCACACCCAATCCACAAAGAGGGTGGGAGGGAGGGAAAATGTGGTAGAACACACATACAGATGCATACACACATACAAATGCATACACACATACACACATAATGATGCATTCACACACATACACATGCATCCACACAGGGATACAGGTCTTAAATATGACCTTTCTCCCTGGTATAGAGTACACATATTTAGGCAGTGTAGTTGTGCATGACAACGAGATAATGCAGTGTCATGTTTGCAATAAATGGTTAACAGATTGCCATACGTGTGTGTCTATGTGTATATGTCTTAACCCACAACCTATCTACTGACACTCAATGATTTTCTCATGAAAAGAGATATAAGCTTATCTATGTGTATGTGTGTGTATGTGTGTGTCTATGTGTAAACCCACAACCTATCTACTGACACTCAACGAGTTTCTCATGAAAAGAGATATAAGCTTATCTGTCTGCACATGATTTAACTCAAATAGAATTTTCTCCTGTGAATAATTCACATAATTCGTTGCTAATGCTCGCTTGTATATGCTTCTCCTTTGTTGATGGGCCCACGTTGTAAACCCACAACCTTTCTATTGACACTCAACGATTTTCTAATGAAAAGAGATATAAGCTTATCTGTCCGCACATGAATTAACTGAAATAGGTTTTTCTCCTGTGAATAATTCACATAATTTGCTGCTAATGCTCCCTTGTATATGCTTCTCCTTTGTTGATGGGCCCACGTTGTAAACCCACAACCTGTCTACTGACACTCAACGAGTTTCTCATGAAAAGAGATATAAGCTTATCTATCCGCACATGAATTAACTGATCAAATAGGTTTTTCTCCTGTGAATAATTGACATAATTCGCTGCTAATGCTCCCTTGTATATTCTTCTCCTTTGTTGATGGACCCACGTTGTAAACCCACAACCTGTCTACTGACACTCAATGAGTTTCTCATGAAAAGAGATATAAGCTTATCTATCTGCACATGATTTAACTCAAATAGGTTTTTCTCCTGTGAATAATTCACATAATTCGCTGCTAATGCTCCCTTGTATATGCTTCTCCTTTGTTGATGGGCCCACGTTGTAAACCCACAACCTGTCTACTGACACTCAACGCATTTCTCATGAAAAGAGATATAAGCTTATCTGTCCGCACATGAATTAACTGATCAAATAGGTTTTTCTCCTGTGAATAATTGACAGAATTCGCTGCTAATGCTCCCTTGTATATTCTTCTCCTTTGTTGATGGACCCACGTTGTAAACCCACAACCTGTCTACTGACACTCAATGAGCCTACATGAAAAGAGATATAAGCTTATCTGTCGCACATGAATTAACTCAAATAGGATTTTCTCCTGTGAATAATTCACATATTTCGTTGCTAATGCTCCCTTGTATATGCTTTCTGTCATGGTGCACACTGACATCTCAGCCGTATGTGTGCCTACATGTACAAAACCTCATTACACCTTAGACAATGATCTAATGTAATATCAGATATTATTAAATCTAAGCAAAGAACCTGAGCTGAAAAACGTGTCTTTTGCTTCCCATCAGTCCAGGCATATGTGATCAAGCTATTGTTCATGCATATGGTTTAAAGGGAGAGACGTATATCTGTGATAGAAAGTAAGAGGTGGTATAAAGTATACCAAACAGAAGCTGTGTGACGCATTCATTGTAAGTCGCATGGTCACAGCCAAAAATCACAGCAGCAAGCTCCTCCGCCAGAAGGTTCAAGAACGGGAGCAGTGATGGAGGAGAATGGCTAGCCCAAGAGGAAGGAGAATGAAGGCCTTTGTATGTTTCGGTCTTACGTCCAGCTCCCATGACAGAAGCACTTTGCTGGCGATGAGACTTGTAAGAGTAATTTTAGAGTTTGTTGGAAAATGTTAATTACAAATTTATGTAATGAGATCATATGCTACATGTGTATTAATTACAATAATACTTTCATAATAATATTTTTTATGAATGAAGGCATTATGTGGATAGAACATTGACACCAATGGGTGAAGATATGGAAGATATTGACACCAGCATTCACGAGTTCACTGTCAAGGATGTAGTTGACAATGATGTGGATAGCAATCTGTGGAGCATGCACAAGAGCAAGGCTAAGTGGTTCAGGATCTTGGGTGTTCTGTCGGGTATGATCGCCGTTGGGAGGTGGTTTTCTGATATTTGCAGATGGAAGAACCCAATCACGACAGTTCTCGTCCATTTCCTCTTCATTGTTAATGCTCCCTTGTATATGCTTTTTGTCAATGGTGCACACTGACATCTCACCCGTATGCGTGCCTACATGTAAACAAAACCTCATTACACCTCAAACAGTGATCTAATGTAATATCAAATATTATTAAATCTAAGAAAAGAACCTGAGCTGAAAAACGTGTCTTCTGCTTCCCCTCAGTCCAGGCATATGGATTGATGTTCATCTCTCCATAGCTATCTGCCTCAGAAATACCATGCAACTTTTTATCAATGTAATTAAACAAAAATAATGGCATCCCTGGTCGGACATTCTTTACATAGATGATATGAGAAGCTCGAAGGCCTGGACATGCAGAAAATTTGATGATCAAGCTATTGTTCATGCATATAGTTTAAAGGGAGAGACGTATATCTGTGATAGAAAGTAAGAGGATAGATAAAGTATACCAAACAAAAGTTGTGTGACGCATTCATTGTAAGTCGCATGGTCACAGCCAAAAATCACATCAGCAAGCTCCTAACCGCCGGAAGGTTCAAGAACGGGAGCCATGATGAAGGAGAATGGCTAGCCCAAGAGGAAGGAGAATGAAGGCCTTTGTATGTTTCGGTCTTACGTCCAGCTCCCATGACAGAAGCACTTTGCTGGCGATGAGACTTGTAAGAGTAATTTTAGAGTTTGTTGGAAAACACTAATTACAAATTTATGTAATGAGATCATATGCTACGTGTGTATTATTTACAATAATACTTTCATAATAATATTTTTTATGAATGAAGGCATTCTGTGGGTAGAATATTGACACCAATGGATGAAGATATGAAAGATATTGACACCAGCATTCACGAGTTCACTGTCAAGGATGTAGTTGACAATGATGTGGATAGCAATCTGTGGAGCATGCACAAGAGCAAGGCTAAGTGGTTCAGGATCTTGGGTGTTCTGTCGGGTATGATCGCCGTTGGGAGGTGGTTTTCTGATATTTGCAGATGGAAGAACCCTATCACCACAGTTCTTGAATATCAAACATCATATTCATACTAGCTAATGACACCCAATATGTTGTTTTTTTTTTTTAATTTCAATATTTTAAAAAATTCTCTTTGGAGTTCTCCAAATATCATGTCACCTATATCCATGTAAGCAACTACTCATGAATTATGAACCACTCTAGTAAATTATGGATGATTGAAATCTTAACCAATAATATCACAATAAATATACCGATGCAAAGTTGCATGTATGTAGTGTTATTTTCTCCTTTCTTTCGTTCATGTTGTATTCTTAAGATGTAGATATATAGATGCTGGCAAACTTGAACTTCTATAACATTTCAAGAACAAGAGTCAACAATTAGGAGAACAAGAGAGAGAGTCAACAGAGACCTGCATATACTTGCTTTAGCTCGTAAGCGCAGCACAACTGCGAACATTGGAGAGCTCTTCAATCAGATGCATGAAAATGCCGATCGAAGAGCCTCCAACGTTTTAATTTTTTTCCGTCTACAGACCGTCGTGTAAGCGATGCTAGATGCGTCGCATAAACGACGTCAAAACAGTGTCGCTTATGCGATGTAAAAAGCATCGCTTAAGCGACGCTTTTGGAACCGTCGTGTTAGCGACGCTACAGGCGAGCGTCGCAGGTCCCGTCGCAGTACAAGTCGCAAAATGCGTCGTTCACTTCGTCGTTTAATCGACGGTCCGTGCGTGATGCTCATTACGACACATGTTGCAATTTTATAGCGACGAATTTGTGTCGCCTTAACCGTCGCTATACGCCCGTATTCCTTGTAGTGAAAGTTCATCTGAGACATCCTGGATGCATGAAGATACTCATTTGTGGATGTGCAAGGTCGCAAAGGAAGAGGAGAAATGCCTAAAAGTGAGAGAAAAAGGAACTTCTCAAGGAGATAGACCAATTAGAGACCCAGCCTATACACCAATGATCTTTCCAGATGAGGAATTTGAGCCACATGGTTGGGCAAAAATCTTAGCTACCATGGACATTGCAGTGAATGAAGAACAATGGACACCTCATTGTGATGAGGAGGGTTATGATATCTCAGTGTTCATGTGTCAGTCCTTGCTAGAAGAATGTGACCCTAGTGACTTCATAGAAAAAGAATAGAATGATGACAACATAGAGTCCATTGTGATAGATAGTTGCTTTATTTCAGAGGAGCACTATCTAGAAGACATAGGAGTTTTTACCCAAAAGGAAGAAGAACCTCTCACAAGCATTAAAACTGTCAATTCAAAGGATGGAAGTGAAGGAGGTCAAAAGAAAAAGAAAAGACAAGGAGTGAAACAAGAAGAGAAGGAATCATTGTTCGAAGTACCAGAGAATTTCAAGAAATACGAAGTTGAGGACTGAAAAATTTTGGTACGAATGCTTAAGAGAGAGGCCACCACAGGAGAAGCATATGATAACAAAGAAAAGACCAAAAAAATCGTAGTCACCATTGAGGAGAACGAAGAGAGAAGTACGTACATAGGGGATGACCTAAGTAAAGAAGAGGAAGCAGAGTTGGTAGCCTTATTAAGGGAATATAGGGATGTGTTTGCATGGCACTATAGAGATTTGAAGGGAGTAGATCCAAAAATTTGCTCTCATACGATCCCCATGATAGCAGATGCCAAGCCCACCAAACAGAAGCCCTATACATATAATGACACCTATGCAGCTAAAATAAAAGAGGAAATCGATAGACTGATTGAAGTCGGATTCATCTATGAGATTGAGCATACTGAATGGGTGTCCCCCGTTGTAGTGGTGCCCAAGAAGAACGGGAAGTTACGTGTGTGTATTAACCTTAAAAAAGTTAATGCCGCCACGGTAAGAGATAGTTACCCACTTCCAATCACTGACCATTTATTGGAGCGTGTTGTAGGCAAGGAAGTGTATAGTTTCATTGGTGGATTCTCGGGCTACAACCAAGTAGCCATTGCCCAAGAAGATCAACACAAAACAGCTTTTGCAACAGAGTGGGGAGTCTTTGCATTTCGTGTGATGCCATTTGGGCTCACCAATGCACCTGCAACATTCCAAAGGCTCATGTGTCATGTCTTCAAAGAATTCTTGCGAAAGAGCTTAGAAGTATATGTGGACGATTTATGTGCTCATTCCCAAGAAAGGAGATGTCACATCCTTGAGCTCAGACAGATCTTCAACAAATGTAGAGACTACCGAGTGTGTCTGAATTTACGAAAAGTGTGTGTTCATGGTGTCTCAAGGTAAAATCTTAGGTCATATTGTTTCTAAGAACGGAATATCAACAGATGAGGACAAAGTAAAAGCCATAGCGGAGTTGCTGCGACCAAGCAATGTTAAACATGTACAAGCCTTACTGGGCCATTGTGGATATTACCGTAGATTTATTCACATGTATGCAATTATAGCTAAGCCTCTTTAAGCCTTGTTGACAAAATTTGAGTGGAACGATGAATGCGAGAAGTCCTTCAATGAGCTGAAGACGCTAGTGCACAGCACCAATACTGACCACTCCTGATTGGAGTAAACCATTTCATGTCCATGTAGATGCATCCAATTATGCAATAGGATGTGTGTTGTCACAACCCATAGGTGAAGGCAATCTAGATTTGCCTATAGCATATGCGAGCGGACAACTAAACACTGCAAAACGAAATTATACAACAACTGAGAGAGAAGGCTTAGGCATGGTCTATGCTGTAAAAAAGTTTAGACACTATCAATTGGCCAACAAGTTTAAGTTTTTCATTGATCATCAAGCCCTATTATATTTGGTTAATAAACCTTGCAATACTAGACGCTTAGTAAGATGGTTCCTCTTACTAATGGAATATGACTTTGAAGTGGTTGTCAGGAAAGGTAAGACTCACCTCAGAGCGGATCACCTTTCTCGCATCACTTCAGGAGAGTCACTACAAGGAGTGTCTGATGAATTTCCCAATGCTTATCTGTTCAATCTAGAAGTTGTTCCTAAATGGGCAAATAAGTTGGTACCATTCCTAACCTTCGGACCCACAAATAAGGACGTAAAAACAAACAAAGATGAAATTGTAAAATCACAAAAATATCAAATATTGGCAAGAAGCATGTACAAACAAGATATGGAGGGTGTATTAGCTTGTTGTGTCAAGGATGATGAACATAGTAGTTGGTTGCAACAAGCCCATGAAGGATTTCTAGGGAATCACTATTCTTAACTAAGAACACTGCAAAATCTGAAACGTTTAGGAGTGTATTGGCCTAGTATGGACAAAGAAATTTATGAGTGGATCAAGAATTGCCCAATGTGCCAAAAGAAACCCCCTGTGGAGCATTCTACTCTTTATCATGTATCATTAATTCTAGATTGGAGTGCTCCTTTGGTAGAATTTATGAGATCAAGAACATTACCTAGCGAGGCTAGTCTAGCAAGAAGACGAAGCATGGAGCATGAGGCTAAAGACTATGCCTTAGTGGGTGATAACCTATACCAAAGAGGCAAGGATGGATACTTAAGACTGTGCGTTCATGAATCAGACTATTTGAAAGTCTAGAAACTGCCCATAGCAGTGTTGCAGGCAGACATTTTGGTCTTGACCGAGTAATTAAGACTATTTTATTCTCAGGACTTTGGTGGCCCACTCTTCATATGGATGCACATACCTATGTGAAGAAATGTGACACATGCCAACGTGTCCAGTACCCAATTAGAAAAGATGAGATGCCGTTACAGCCAATGATGGGAGGACGTGCATTCTCGAAGTGGGGCATAGACTTTGTAGGTCCTATTAACCCCCCAGCTAGAAACCCCATGCAGAGTACATTATTGTAGCCACAGATTACCTTACGAAGTGGGTAGAAGTAAAAGCCACTACAAAGAATGATGCTCAAACAACGGCTAAGTTTTTATTCGAAAACGTGTTCACGAGATATGGGCTTCCAATAGAGTTAGTAAGTGATAGAGGAACACACTTCTTGAATGAAGTCATTGAAAAACTTCTCCAAGAATTCTTGGTGATACATAAGAAGTCTACCCCCTATCATCCCCAAGCTAACAGACAAGCTGAGAACACAAATAAGATCCTATGTAACGTATTAACAAAACTCGTAAATAATAAACGCTCTGATTGGGACAAACAACTTCATCATGTTGTGTGGGCCTACCGAGTTGCCTATAAAACGGTACTCAATGCCACCCCATTTCAGATGGTCTTTGGACAAAATTTTGTGCTACCATTGGACTTCCTAATCCCAACTTTAAAAGTAGCCCAAGAGCACGAGTGGAATGGACACGAGTTATCCTCTAGGATATTTGATCTAGAATGCTTAGGTGAGACAAGGCTGTGTGCGGTTGCAGGCATCTATGCTACAAAGAAAAGGCAAAAGGCATACTTTGATGCACACATCAAAGATAAAGGCTTGAAAGAGGGAGACCTAGTGTTGGTTTATACACTAAAGCAACATGCCAGTAAATTGGAAAAAGAGGACATGGACCCATGATCATTAATAGAATTTCCACTAGCGGTGCAGTTCAGTTGGCCACACTAGAAGGTGATATCCTGCCAAACTATATTAGCGGATGTCGAGTCAAGCTATATCAAGAACCTCTGAGAGAGGATATGCTAAGGAGACTAAACACTGCTAAGAAGCGAAAAGAAGAGGAGTTACGGGTTAGAGAAGAAGCACAGGCAGAGGCTAGAGAACGCATTAGGAGAAATAAGTTAAGATGCCTCGTTCTAGATATCAATCTTGAGGCCCCAAGATACCACATGGCCATGTTTCAAACATAAAGTGTAGTTGCTTCTCAAATAATTGATCGACGTCCATTTGTGACCATAACAGTAGGACAAGGGAAGAATGCAAGGACTCTAAGAGCATTGATTGACTCAGATGCAGCAACTAGTGCAGTTAGACTATCCTACTGCCAAGACTTGCAATTGAACATAAAGCCTATAGAAGCCTATCTCATAGGTTTGGGAGGTGTGGAAACCCCTTGTGTGGGCAAGGTGGAACTTCCCATCTACCTTCAAGATGTTCCAATGAAAGTCAAAATGCTAGTATGTCATGATGAGGACATTATAGAGCCACTTGTCTTGGGTCAAGATTGGATTTACGACCATGCAGTCAACTTGAACCTAAGAAGTCAAATCCTTCAAGTTTGGGCACATGAACAATGTATTACATTAGAATTAGACAATTGCATGCTCACAAATCTAGAGGTCACACATTCTCTTAGTTCTTCTGAAACTAATCTTCGTAAAGAAAATGTTGTGTGTGTCAAAAACCCTACGAAGCAAAAGGACTCAATCATGGAAGCACAAGCTCAAAAGCCAGCAAACCTCTCTTCTTCTTCACATACTAATGCAAGTGTAACTCGACCAAAGAGGCAAGCAAAAAAGACATCTGCTATATCAACTAGACAGACAGAATTCAAGAAGAAAGAAGCTCAAGGCATGAAGCAAATTTGGGTACGAAAAGGAGAACAACCACCAGCTTTGCCACAACCCTTCCCAGTGAGGCAAGCCAACCATGCTAAAAAAAGCACCAAGAAACGAGGACCAGCTCAATCCCACGGTCTTCGACAAATTTGGGTACCAAAGCAATCGATGAAGACCAACCATACTAATGTACAAATTTGGGTGCCAAAGAAATTAGATGTAGCTCAACAAGGGCGATTACAAATGTGGGTACCCAAGGCACTCTTACATGCACAAAACCATATGATCTCCCTCACGAGAAAAATCTCTGCAAAAACACCACGGAGAAGCAAGAGTCAAAACCAAGGGCAGAGACCAAAAGAAGATGAATTCATCTCCTGGCCTAAAAAGACAATCACAAAGGATATGGGTTTGGAAGCCAAAAGTACCAGTAGCTTCCACAACACCAAGGAGCCGACCACGGTGGATATCAAATTTTAGAAACCATCCAACGATGAAAGGGCTAGAAGTGATCTCCACAGGGCCACATACCATTCTCAAATGGATCCCTATAAGGAGGATTACATCATTGCAAGATTCAATCGACACCTCCAAACAAAGATTGCATCAAGTCTACAAGTAACATCAAAAGCCGCGACCTGCAACAACCATGTGCCTTTGGCATAACCTTGTCTTTTGCACCATTCAAGTCATGCATTTCCAAAGTATGCATTAATATAGGGCCTCCTTTCATGGCCGTGCATTGACATAATTGAGAATCACAGGCACATGATACACATCTGACATATGTAAAATATTTTATTGATGCTAACACCTTTCTTCTTGTTTTATTCCATTCTTCCAAAAAGAAAAAGAAAAGAAAAGAAAAAGAAACAAAGAGAGCGATAGGACAGGAGTGCACGCTTGAACAATCTCTGATGAGAACCATCAACACGGACATCCATCAACACGAGAGACAAGCCAGTGGTCAATCATCACAACGGGCATACAACAGGAAGAGTGACGATCGACGGAACTTTCACCATGGTAAGAATTGTATGCTTCAACAACAACATAACCATGGTCGATTAGGAAACCTCTTTGTTGGCATACCCTTGAGCACCTAGCTCAAGACCCAACTTCTTGCACCATAACTTTTCCAATGCATTTCCCAAGTATGCATGCATAGGGCTATATTACAAGGCCATGCACAAGGCACATATCTTGTCCAACTCATGCACTAATGCACTGACCCATCATCCATTATGGGTTACAAGTACTTGACATGAAAATGAGGAAAGCCATCTTTGGAAGAACCAGAGGACATCAAGGGGACAACAACAAGAGTAGATAGCAATCCACCATGAGAGTTGCTCATACCCAACATTGACAACCTCTTTTGAGTAGCTCACAATTTTTGAAAGCTCACAACAACACCATCAAGTGGGAATACAAGGAAGACGTACATTCAAAGGTAGCAGTGACAAAATGAGGAACCAGATAACTACCCAACCTACAATTGGAAGATGGACCGCTCTTGTGGATACATGATGGACACTATCTCTCCAAGCACTACATGGAACAACCACTACAATAAGGGTCTGTCAGGGATGACAGACTCTAGAGGGGGGGGAGTGTTGACAATCAAGGTCACACACAAGCATGGAAGTGCATCAATGAAGAGGACAGACAAGAAGAAGGAGCATGTAGGGAGCTCTAAGAAGCACATGTCAAATTTTCATAAGAAATCCTATAAAAATAGTGATTTTTATCACTAAAACCATTGTAAATACCATTTTCCACTTTTGTAACTTCATTTTGTTCAAGCCAAGGAGTCCTTGAGCTTGAGGAGTGTTAGAAGTATCATCCTACCAGTTTTCATAATTTTTAGACTCCGTTTGAGCCCCCAAATAAGCCTTGAAACCTATTTTTTAACTAGGTCGGACACTAGGTCTGGACAGGGCCAAAACTACTCAAAAAACTATAAAAAGGGCTGGAGAGCTCATTTTGGAGGTTAGCTTGTTGTAGATTTCAGCTTTGTAAGAGAGCTCTATTGGTAATCGAAGTCCTTCCATTGTTCCACTCTTTGCTCTTACCTTGTGCGTGTGTGTGTATGTGTGTGCATGTTTGAATGCTTTCACTCACGCACTTGTGCACTTCACTTGCTCTTGGTCTTCATACCGGTCCTCACGTCTCCACGGATTGACATTTATGAGCTGAAGCTCCTCACATTGGTACTTACCATTGTGCTAGAGTGACATTCTAGTCGGGATCATGTCAGTTATAGAAAACAAGTATATGATTTCCTTGTAGTATGTCTCTACACACTTGCATGGAGTTCCTATCTACCTAGATGGCCTCAATAGGTCAGTGGACAAGCTTAGGAACTCTACCAATGCTGAGGTTGTGCTTTGCAACTATGAAATTTGAAAGAAGTTTTTACATGGACAAATTGTGACAAATAAACTTAGTGACTGAACATCCAGATCTAATCAATGAAAAAGGATGGATATATATATATATATATATATATATATATATATATATATATATATATATATATATATATATATAAAAAGAAGAGCTTAGTCATCCAATTGGTACTAATAATAGAGAAATAGTTACAACTCCAAGAGGAAGATCGATTTGTTACAAACGTGTGGAGAGGAGACAAAATCCCCCAAGATGATACTTAACACACTATTACCTGATAGCTAGAACAGATAGGCTTTCACAAGCCACTTCACCCTTAAGGGGAGAAGGCATCACCCCCGCTACCATTTATGAATTGCAAGATCTTAAGGATTCTTCGTGACTCACCTATTTGGATCAAAACAAGAGAATGTATTGGGAATTCACTAATCTAGAGAGATCTAGAGTACAGTACTTGGGGCTACCAGTATTCCCACCAAGGGATCAGGCAACCACTTCCCAAGACCCCCCAAGGGCAACAATAAAGTTTTGACCTTTTATAGTTCAAACAAGCTAGCAAAGTGTCCCAATCAGACCACATGTGCACTTTACTACATCAAACACCAGGACCATACCAAATACCCATTTGGGGAGCAAGACAATGAATAGGCCACCCTTTCCTTTATGATCCCCTCAAGGCAGAGGAAAAGGTGTGCATCCTTTGATTCAAGTTATGCCTAGACCCCCTGACGTAGGAAGAAGGCTAAGACCTATACAGGTAGAAAAGTGCATAAGGAACCACTATGATAGTTTTGGAGATCCTTATGATCATATGGAAAAATTCAAACAAGTATTGTGTGCAAAATAGGTGGATGACTTTTTCATCCAATATGAGTCTTTTGATCTCACCCTCACTAGAACTGCTTTGACTTGGTTCCAACCCTTAGATCCCAACTGATTCATTAATATAGAGCAATTCTTTGAAGAAATTATTGGAGAATTCACTAAGAGGGGTATAAAACATAACTCCTTTTCCTTGATTCATAGTTTTAAACAAGCTCCCAATGAATCAGTGAGACTAGGAGCCACATGATTTAATCAATATGTGGATAGATGCCCCATAACTGAGAGGTCAACCCAACAAAAAATGATATCCTTATTTTGGATAGTCTAGCCAATTGAACTTTAAGGACCTTAGTGTATGTAAAAAGAATGCAAACATTGGACAATTGTCTATGAGAGTGTATAGACTTGGAGGATAACTTAGCAAATCATTTGAAAATTCAACAAACCTCCGAGAAGTCTGGGGATGCTTCTAGCAATGTATCTTCCCAATCGAACAATGTAGAGGAACTTGTAGACTTAGTGACCAAAAAGCTAGGTTTCCAAAATCAACAAGGCCAAGAAAACTATCAAAAACAACCCCTAAGAATGCCCATGCTAAGGAGAGGTGTGCATTGTGGAAGTGACCATCCATTTCATGCTTATGCAAGAGGAGAATGTGTTTCCCCACAGTCGTATCAATATAATAGGCAAAAGGGTCAAAGACCTAGTCTATATTGTCATATTGAACAAAGGTATACCAATCATACCACAAATAGTTGCCCTTATAATAGACAGCCTACACCAACCCCACCATCACCATACATACCATTTGGATACCCACCGAGAGAACAAGGCAGGGAGGCTCCAAGATATGTTCCCTATCAAGGATCACCCATGATTTCAAGACCATATGAGCATCAAGAATACAACCAACCTCAACTCGTGCTAGGGCAACATCCTTAGAATGTGGTACTTGTCAAATACACCCGGTCAAAAGAAAACGTGGAGAGATCTATAGTGACTATGCCACCATTGACAAGTGCAAAAACTTTAAACCAAGGCTATGAACATGGCTATGGAGACTACTACTCCTATGATCAAAATCTAATAGAGTATGAATCTTCTTATGAACAATAGTACTATGAGGATGACAATCATGGAAACATTTATGGATGTGAATATACCAACTTCATGTATGTAGCTCTTAGATCTCAAGCTCTTGAAAGACCTACAACAACAACACCTACATCTTGAGGATGTTATAGATGTGGAGGAAACCATATTATTAGGGAGTGTCTGATGCCTTACCGCCCACCACCCCCAAGAGTTTGGGAAGAATATTGCAATGACTATGGGAAAGAACACTTGTTTAGAGACTACCCCAAGAACCCATCTAAAGCATCACCCACATCTCATATCAATGTAATTGAGGTAGTAGAGTCCTCACAGAGTGATAAGGAATACATCATGCAATTAAAAGCCATCACCAAAGCCAAAGCAAACGAAAACATGGAAAATCAAAGACCTGAAAGTCCAAAAAAGGAAAATGAGATAGAATCTTCACCTCAAGTAGTAGAAAATTCAAAAAAAATCTTCTAAAACCTCAAGAAGGAAAAAACCTCAAAGATGGAAAGTAAGAAGATAAAAGAGTAAAAGCAAGTGGATTAAGAAGTTGGTTGAAAAGAAGGAAAAATCGGCAAAAGACCTTGAGCCTAACGTGAATTGACCAACCCTTCAAGTCACAAATATGGTGAAGGAAAAACCAAATGATGGAATAGAAAGGATCAATTCCAGTAGATCCCATGCCTGAAGACTTTTAAATGTGGTTGAAAGCTTATTAGTCTAGAATAGACACAAGACCTAGTACAAAGCAATATGATAAAAGTTACCCAAGATGAGACCTTGAGAAGGAAAGACTCGAAATATGTAAGAAATTAATTGAAATTTCTCACACCATGCTAGAACAAGCAATACAAGGCCTCCCTGAAATGAGAATCCTAGAACAAAGATTCCACGGATGTTTGGAAAACCATAATTCACAATTAAAGAAATCGGAACAAACTAAGGAGATCAAAGGAGAATTAGGTGTTGAGGCCATAGAAAGAGGCTCAATGATCCCAAAAGCTCAATCAAATTGGCCACATGATTTGTGGGCCAAATTGCAAGAAGAGAGATGGAAGAAAATAGAGGAGGTCGTCCCCCCCTTTGAAGAACTAGACTCTTCTAGGAACTGCCAAAGATGGAGTAGGAAGAAGATTGTGAAGAATTATCTAGTCCACAACAGGATCGGGAGAAAGCAATCAGCCTAACTACACTTCCTAATTATACAGATGAACAGGAACAAAAATCAGAATTTTTCCATGCCCCAACAATAAGAGGCAAGGAAAAGAAATTCTCAAAGGAAACATCAATCACATTGCAAGAGTTAAAGAGAACTAAATTTCAATGCTCAATAACCCAAGAAGAATGCTTGCAAGTGAAGCCTCATCTATGGAAGAGACTAGCTAAACAACTAAACTTGGATGAACAAAACATATCTGTCAAGGAAGAAAAGCTAGAGAAAGCAACAACAATCAAGATACCAGTAGTCAAAGTTGGAGATTTTAGTGATGGAGATGACGGAAATACATGCCTTCAATTACACTTTGAGGAAATACTAAATCCATTCTAGACAGACGGGTTGGAGTAGGGACAACAACCAAGAAAACTAGGAAAAATGAGGAAATCCATCTCTATCACTAATTAGAATGGAGCTACAGGTAGCAGATGGTCATGTAGAATGACCTTTAGGACTCCTTGAAAATGTAATTCTGATGGCATGTGGGGTAGAATTTGAACACACTTTAGCTATATGCCAATTTGGCAAGGCAATCAATTACGAGATGATCCTAGGAAGACCATTCATGTGATAGCTCAAGGTAGTTCTGTTGGTGCAAATGTTCAAGCCATCGCACTTGGCTAGGCATAGAATCAACTATGTGTAACTTCCTAAAGAAGCATGAGAACCTCATCTTGTAATTACTTGATCATTAACCATTATAAAAGTTGATTTACTTGAGGAATCTTGTAAGCCCAAATATCTCGTGATGTTATGAGAGGTAAAAGCTATGAATCTCATTTGGTAGAACCACTCCTAACTTAGAGGAGTACTTTTAGGTGGAGCCTCATTTGAATTTCAAATTCAAAATTGCAGAAACTCCTTATAAAGGACTTGAAAATCTCGGGGCTAAAGGCCTCTTCTAGGAGCTCATATTCTGATCATTTGTAGAGGTTGAGGAGAATACACCATAGCTCACTCATTCCACTATCATTGGGCATTATTTCTATGCCAATGATTATGTACAACAATGTTCTATAATACATTACATCATTGATCATATCTGTCTATCTCTCTACTATGTCTACTCAGAACAATGTACTTGGCATGACCATATCTCAGTGATCTCTCCATCATTTCTCATGCTCTATAGATTATTGGAACCCGCTCAAAGTCTATTTTAAGATCAGTTTGACGTGTTAGACCACCAGGACCTATAGAGCTTAATCTTTGTTTATGAACCATTTACGATAATGGATTTGTTTGGTTATCAAATTTTCAAGGTATTTGCTTCAGCCTATTGGGAGAAATCCATGTCAAAGTGCTCTCTGGTCATTCTCTGCTCAGTCCCTAAAAAATCGGGGGTAAGCATGATTCTCCCAAAAGTAATTTCCTTAATTTCTATTGTACTGAGAGTATTGTGCAAAAGATCCAGCAAGTGTCAAGATAAAAATAGCAAGTTTTTGGTGACTAGATATTTACAAAGTAATCTGTTTTGATCTAATTGTTTGAAGCATCATTTCCAAAGTACATAGGTACTTATTTTGTGTCATTTGCAAGCTAAGAGGGCCTACTACATAACCTTGAAGTGAAATAGGGCAGGTACGAAGCAAGTTTTGGTAGTACCACCTGACTTCCTTGAGGTATCCACCCATCTCTTCCAACAGTGGTATCAGAGCAAGTTGAGGTAAAATGGGAGATGGTTTCCCTTCTTTTATTGATAAATTGGACAGGAATAACTATCCAGCATGGTCATTGAGGATGAAGACATATTTACAAGGAAGGACTCTCTATGGATACATATCAAGAGATGAGGAGATGCCCATTTTCAGACGCAAAGGACAACCTACAAGAGAGGAGCTTGAAAGACTCAACTCATGGTGTGCCAAAGATGCACTAACAAGGTCATATCTACTTAGATCTATCTCTCACTTTCTTCTTCCACACATTAGGAATTGTAAAACTTCCCAAGAAACTTGGGATACATTTTTTTCATATTTTTCTTCCAACACAAGAGCTAGAAAAAATCAATTGTGGATTAAGTTTACTACTCAAAGGAAGTAACCCAAGCACAATGTTTCAGAGTTTGTGACCAAAGTCAAAGATGTGGCTAATCAATTGGCAAGCATATGAGAGTAAATTGAAGAGGAGCAAATAGTGAAACAAATAATCAATGGCATCAAGGCAGATGATAAGTGAGAAGCCTTCATAATTGCAATGGACTTATACATGGACATGCAGATTCCAGATCTTACCACACTGATGGGACAACTCTTTACCCATGAATCCAAGCTCAAAAAAAATGGAGAACCATCAAGAGGTAACAAATCTTCTACCCTATACACAGATAAAGGAAAGTCTAAAGAGAAAGGGAAAAGCAAAAAGGTTGAAGATGAAGGTACTACTTCTCAAGCTAACTATGCAGGGAGAGGTAGGAAGTCAAGAGGAAGGGGCAGAGGAGGTAAGCAAGGAAGAGGGAGACCTTTCAAATCTTCCCCACACACTATATGTGGACTCTCTAATCACACTACAGATGAGTGCTATAGGAGCTTCAAGAATCAGAGAGGAAGAGGATATCAAAGAGGTGGCTACTCACAATCAAGGCTACAACCATGGCTACAACAACAATTATCAAGGAGGATACAAATCAAGAAAGGACTTCAACAATTATATAGAGGATCAAGAGGATTCCCTTCTCATTATGAATATGACTTCAAAACAGAGGAACCCAAGGGAAAGCATGAAGTGTAGACAGATGATGACACCAAGCATTCAATGGTCAAGGTAGGAAATGTCAAAACTTCTGATGGGAATAGAAATCTATTAAGCAGGGTTCTTTATGTACCTACAATCACCAAGAATCTGATTAGTGTTGGACAGATAGTGGACAAAGGTTTGCATGTTAGGTTCAACAAATATGGAGCCTTTGTGGAGGATCCCCAACATGGATTCAAGAGAATTTTCGAGGGAGAAAAAACAAGCAGATTATTTACATTTGAGCTTGAGGACACAGGAAATATTGCAATTTATAATTACAAGGATCAAACATTGTCTAAGCTTGAGATTTGGCATAAAAGATTAGGGCATATTGGTGAGAGAACCTTGAAGCAAATATGTAGAGATCAATGTGTGCTTGGGATACCTAATGTATCCAAGCAACATATGATCTATAAATGTGGTGCTTGTAAGTTTGGTAAATCAAATAGGTTACCCTTTGCAAAGAAAGGTACATGCATGAGGATTATTTGGAACTTGTCCACACAAATGTATGGGGACCAAGCAAGGAACCTTCAATTTCAGGCTCAAGGTATTATGTGTCATTCATTGATGATTTCAGTAGGTGGACTATCTTGTACTTTATGAAACATAAAGATGAAGTGTTCAGTTGCTTTAAAAAGTATCTTGCACTTGTGGAAAATCAAACAGGAAGAAGTCTAAAGAGGATAAGGTTAGATGGAGGACGTGAGTAGTTCTTCAATGAATTTGATGCATTCTTGCAGGACACATGTATCAAAAGGGAGATTACTAAAAGGTACACCCCTGAGCAAAATGGGGTAGCAGAGAGGAGAAACATGTTGATTGCGGAAGGAGTTAGATCAATGCTTAATGAAAATAAACTGCCTAATTATTTGTGGGTAGAGAGTGTTTCTACTGCCACTTATATTATTAACAGGTTGCCATCCAAATCACTTGATGATATGATCCCATATGAAGCATGGCATGGTAGGAGGCCATCACTTGATCATTGCAGAATATTTGGATGTGTTGCTTATGTGCATGTTCCATCTCAAATCAGAGGTAAGCTAGACCCTAAGGCAAAGAAGTGCATATTCATAGGGTATGATTTAAATCAAAAAGGATACATGTTTTATAATCCATCCAACAAAGGATTTATGGTAAGTAGAGATGTGTTTGATGAGAATGATTGTTGGTTTGAAGGTGAATGTGGGAAGGTCAAATTGCCATATGACTTGGAAGAGGAATTTCCAAGCCTAACCAAGGAGGAGCCAAGCCAAATTGAAAGCATCAAATCAGATGATGAGGACACCATCAACTTAGAAGAATTTAAAGCATGGAAATCAAAGGGAAAGTCCAAGATGAAGAGGTTGGAAAACTTACTTGAATCATCCAACCAAGCTCTAAGGGGATCACAAAGGGAGAGTAAGAAGCCAATCAGATATGCGTATGATACTTCATTAGTTATTAAGCATTCCATTTATCTTGCTAAAGATTTATCATATGAAGGAGCAAAGACCAAGGTAGATTAGAAGGAAGCTATGGATGAAGAAATAGAAGCACTCCAAGAGAATGATACTTGGGAACTAGTACCCAAGAAGGCATCAATGAAGGTAATTTATTCTAGATGGATTTACAAAATCAAGAGAAACTTAGATGGATCCATAAACAGGTATAAAGCTAGACTTGTGGCTAAGGGTTTTGCACAAACCCAAGGAGTTGATTATGAAGAGACATTTTTACGTTTGCCTAAAATGCCAACCATGAGAGTATTGGTAAGTGTGGCTGCATCAAGGAATTGGAATATGTGTCAATTGGATGTAAAAAATGTTTTCTCAATGGCTGGATTTCAGAGGAGGTTTACATGGCTCAAACGCCTAGTTATGAAGACCCAAGCAAGGTAAATTATGTGTCCAAATTGAACAAAGATCTTTATGGTTTGAAGCATGCACCTAGGGCATGGAACCTTAGGTTAACTACATACCTTCAAGATCAAATATTAATGATGAGCAAGGCAGATCCTTCTCTATTTGTCAAGAGAAGCAATTCAGAGATGATATATTTATGTGTGTATACGTTGATGACATCATACTTATAGGTAGTGATTCCAATGGCATCAAACAAATCAAGAACCTAATGATGCAGGAGTTAAAATTAAGGGATCTAGGGTTTTTGAAGTATTTTCTTGGACTTGAATTGGTTTACACAAATTCTAAAATTTACATTATTCAAAGGAAGTATGTGCAGGACATGTTGAAGAAGTTCCACTTGGAGAATGCAAAGGTAGCTAGCACCCGTATGGAGGTAGATCATAAATTGAGTGCTCATGAAGGTGATTTTCTTGAAGACATTGTAGGATATCAAAGCATAGTTGGAAATCTAAACTATGCAACATTGACAAGGATTGACATAGCTTATGGAGTAACTGTTTTAAGTCAATTCATGCATAAACCTAGAGCACCTCACTTGGAAGTTGCCAAAAGGATTTTGAAGTTTCTCAAGTGTACTCAAAATCAAGGTTTATACTTTCCACACACATCAGATTTAGACATCAAGCTATACTCGGATGCAGATTGTGCAGGTTGTAAGGATGATAGGAGGAGTATTCTGGTTATCTTTCTTTTGCAGGTGATAAGCCCATTTCATGGTCGTCCAAGAAGCAACCAACTATTTCTATATCTTCAAGAGAGGTTGAATACAAGGGATTAGCCAATGCTAACAAGAGGCTATATGGATTAGATTGCTCTACTCAGATTTGGGACTTGATACTCACTCACCTATGATTTTTGGTGACAATACAAGTTCCTTACATCTTGCAGCCAATCCTATCTATCATGCAAGAACCAAGCATATAGAAGTACATTATCACTATGTTAGAGAGAAGATATTGGGAAAGGAGATTCAATTAGTGTATGTGTCCACAAATATGCAATGTGTAGGTTTATTAACCAAAGCACTTGATGGTACTAAACTTTGCAGGTTCAAATCCATGATTGGATTGTAGGACATTCAAGAACACTCATGAAGAAATGCAAGCTAAGATGTTTGGCTTGAGGGGGAGCTGTTGGTGCAAATGTCCAAGCCATCACACTTGGCTAGGCATAGAAGCAAATATTTGTAACTTCTTAAAGAAGCATGAGAACCTCATCTTGTAGTTACTTGATCATTAACCATTGTAAAAGTTGATTTACTTGAGGAATCTTGTAAGCCCAAATATCTCATTATGTTATGAGAGATAAAAGCTACGAATCTCATTTGGTAGAACCACTCCTAACTTAGAGGAGTACTTTTAGGTGGAGCCTCATTTGAATTTCAAATTCAAAATTGCAGAAACTCCTTATAAAGGACTTGAAAATCTCGAGGCTAAAAACCTCTTCTAGGAGCTCATATTCTGATCATTTGTAGAGGTTGAGGAGAATACACCATAGCTCACTCATTCCACTATCATTGGTCATTATTTATATGCCAATGATTATGTACAAAAATGTTCTATAATACATTACATCATTGATCATATCTGCCTATCTCTCTGCTATGTCTACTCAGTATAGTGTACTTGGCATGACCATATCTCAGTGATCTCTCCATCATTTTTGCTTCATCCTATCAAAGTTTCAAGGTATTTGCTTCATCTGATTGGGAGAAATCCGCGTTGAAGTGCTCTCTCGTCATTCTCTGCTGAGTCCCTAAAAAATCGGGGGTAAGCATCCAATTGCTAAATGTGATTTCTTAGTGTGTAGTTCATCATTTTAAGTGATTTCACTTGGAATCATTAGCTATCTAAGCTAATTTGATTCTCCCAAAAGGAATTTTCTTAATTGCTATTGTACTGAGAGTACTATGCAAACAATCCAACAAGTGCAAGACCAAAATAGCAAGTTTTTTATTACTAGCTATTTGCAAAGTAATCTATTTTGATCTAATTGTTTGAAGCATCATTTGCAAATTACATAGGTACTTATTTTGTGTCATTTGCAAGCTAAGAGGGCCTACTACATAACCCTAAAGTGAAATAGGGCAGGTACTAAGCAAGTTTTGGCAGTATCACCTCACTTCCTTGAGGTATCCACCCATTTCTTCCAACAAGTTCAAGATTGGAGATGAGATGCTTTGTACCTCCAACACCAAGGAACAACTACTAAGATAAATCTCCAAAACTTTGCATGTCAAGATGTTCCACCCCTTCAATGGGATACTATACATAAGGAGGAGCATGATGGGTCAATTCATAGTGCTAGATCTAGTGACCAATCATGGATGAATGAAGACACTCAACTATGGATTTGCAAGATAGCTAAATGAGAGGAGAAATGATTACAATATTGGCAAGCAGGACATGAGAGACGTAGACCTATACAAGAGCCAACCTACATGCCACAAAGATTTCCCAATGAAGCATTCAAAACACTCAAATGGATGGAAATCCTAGCACCACTAGGTGTGTGCATAAACAAAGAAGTACTAACCAGGAATGAGTATGGATGATGAAGGTTGTGATTTGATTTTGTATGTGGTAGTACTCCAAGAGGTAGAAGAAAAAGAACTAATAGAAAAGGAATGGAAAGAAAAATATAAAAGCATATAAATGGAACCCAAATTCGACTCAAAAGAGTAATATTTAAAGGAAATAGAGAGGGAAGACACTAAAGAACATTGAAAAAATTCTCCATAGAAGAATATCAAGAAAACCATAGAAAGGAGACCAATGAAATGGAGGACAAAAACTTAGTAGATGAACACTTTGAAGTTCTAGAACATTTTAAGAGATATGAAGTAGAGGAAAAAAATATCTATTCAAATGCCTAAGAGAGACACACAGGATGAAATAGCATATGATAACAAAGAACATACCAAAAAATTAATAGTAACCCTAGAGAGAGATGAAGAGATAACTTACATAGGGAAGGATGTGCCCGTAGAGGAGGAACAATAACTCGTAGCATTAATTTAAGAATATAGGGATGTGTTTGATGGACCTACAAAGACCTAAAAGGTGTAGATCCCTCAATATGTACTCACAGAATTCCTATGACTCCTCACACAAAACCATCTAAGCAAAGACCTTACACTTACAACGATGTATATTCTTCCAAAATTAAAGAAGAGATAGAAAAATTGTTGGTAGATAGATTTACATATGAGATGGAACACACCGAATGGGTTTCTACTTTGGTGGTGGTACTGAAAAAAATGGAAAATCTAGGGTCTGTATTAATCCCAAAAAAGTTAATGTTGCCACCATTCGAGATAGCTATCCCTTGCATTATGTCATTTTGTTTAACCAATGCCCCAGCAACTTTCCAAAGACTAATGTTTCATATGTTCAAAGAATTCCTCAAGAAAAATATGGAAGTCTATGTAGATGATTTATGTACATACTCTTTTCAACACATAGCCCTTGTACTTGAATTGAGAAAAATATTCAACAAATGTAGGCAATATAGAGTATGTCTGAATCTGAAGAAATGTATCTTTATGGTAAGACATGAAAAGATATTGGGATATATAGTGTCCAAGGATGGAACCTCTACTGATGAAGATAAGATCAAAGTTATTTTGGATTGGTCGAGACCTAATAATGTAAAGGAAGAACAAGCCGTTATGGGTCATTGTGGATATTATCATTGATTTATTCGCATGTATGCTATGATTGCAAAACCCTTATATGGATTGTTGACTCAATTTACTTGGACAAAAGAGTATGAAAAGGCATTCAATGAGTTAAAGAGGAGATTAAGTTCAACACCAACATTGAAGGTGCCCAAGTGGGATAAACTATTCCATATACATGTGGATGCATCTAATTTTTTCATTGGATGCATCTCAGCATAACTAGCAGATGAAGGAAAGCTAGATCACCCAATAACCTATGCTAGTAGATAACCTAATCAAGATGAATGCAATTACACTACAACTAAGCAAGAAGGACTAGGGATGGTTTATGTAGTAAAGAAATTGATACACTACCTCCTAGCCAACAAGTTCAAGTTCTTTATTGATCAACCAAGCTTTATTGTACTTGGTCAATAAACCGTGTAACACTGCAAGGCTAGTTAGATGGTTTCTACTACTGATGGAATTTGATTTTGAGGTATTATTCAAGAAGGGAAATACTCGTTTAACAATTGACCATTTATCAAGGATGACTCACAGAGGACCACCAATAGGAGTAGCAAATGAGCTACCTAAAACTTATTTGTTCAACCTAGAAGTATATCCTAAAAGGGCTGAAAAATTCATACCTATACTAACACATGGACCAATTCATAGGATGAATGCAATTAGATACCAAGAAATTTGGAAACTAAGAACATACACATAGTTCAAGGAATCTTATATTACAAGGACTCTAAGGGAATACTTCTAAGATGTATCAAAGATGAGGAAAGAAGTAGTTTGATCAAATAGGCCCATGAGAGCAAATGGAGGAAACATAAAGGAGTTAGTGGAACCACACAAGAGCTAAAGAGAGAAGGAGTGTATTGGCCAAACATGCAAAAAGATGTATGTGGATATGTAACAAGTTATCACATGTATCATGAATCCACACTTGAAGAGCATTCATGCTTATGTTATTCGACTATAGCACCTAAGTGGAGTAAACCACTAGTGGATCTTTTGAAATCATAGATGTATCTGGAAGGAGTGATTCTAGCAAGGAAAAGGGCTTTAGAAGAAGAAAGCAAAGACTATGTAATCATGGTAAATAGCTAATCAAATGAGGAAAATATAACCAACTACGAGTGTGTATACATGAAGGAGAATACTTTCCCATATTAGAGGTGGTGCATATGAAAGCATCAGGAGGTCATTTTTTAGCTAACAAGAGTGCTAAAATGCTTCTCTTTGTAGTCTTATGGTTTCCAAAAGTACATATCAATGTCAAAACTTATATACGAAGTTGTGGTGTATGCCAATGACATGCCTTTGAGACCAATGGTTAGTGCAAGAGCTTTCTCAATATAGCAAATAGACTTCATTGGTCCCATTAATCCCCCAGCAAGAGGATCTCATGCAAAATACATCATAGTAGCCATAGACTACTTAACTAAGTGGGTAGAAGCTAAAGTCGCTAGGAAGAATGATGCCCATACCACTGCAAGGTTCGTATTCAGAAACATCTTCACTAGATTTGGACTTCCTATAGAGATTGTAAGTGATAGAGGCATGCACTTCATTAACAAATTCATTGAGTCACTCATGAATGAATTTCTATTGATTCATAAAAATTCAGCACCCTATCACCCACAAGTTAATTGACAAGCAAAGATTTCAAATAAAGTATTATGCACAGTTCTTACCAAGATAGTCAACAATGGTAGATCTCACTGGGATAAACAATTGCATCATGCAATTTGGGCATTCCGAGTTTCTTATAAAAACAGCTATAGGAGTGACACCTTTTAATCTACTTTGTGGACAGAATACAATTTTACCAATTTATTTCTTGATTCCTACTCTTTGAGTAGCAGAGAAATATAACTGGATAGGACATTAGTTGTCCAAGCAATTGGATCAAGTAGAAAAGTTGTGTCAAACTAGATTACAAGCAATAGTAGGCACTTATGTTGCTAAGTGGAGACAAAAATCTTATTATGATGCTCACATCAAAGATAAAGGTCTAAGAGTTGGAGATTTAGTGCTCCTCTACACTTTACAACAACATGAAAAAAAATTACAACAAAGAGGATATGGTACTTTGATCAGAAACCATATCTCCTCGAGTGGAGCTATTAATCTAGCTACATTGGATGGATACTTACTACCCAATTACATAAGCAATTACAGAGTTATAAAATATATTGAAAAATTTTTGGCAAGACTCTTAGGAGCACAAATATCAAAAAAGAAAAAAAGAAGAGAGAATAAGAGACGAAGTGAGACTAGAAGCCCTAGAAAGAATTAGAAAACATAAGGAATGTGATGAGAGATACTTATGAGGTGAAGACCTATTCCAATATCATGCCAAGAACATCAAAACCCTAGGAAACATAACAAGACAACCTTATCTAAACCTAGGCATTGGAAAGGAAGAATAGCATTTGGTTGATTCTTTATTTGATGCAGGAGCAGCTCTGAGTAGTGCACATGCTTCTTTAACTGAAATAATAAAGATGCCACTCACTCCCACAAAAGCTTATATGATAGGGACTGGAGGTAATATCATTGAATGCATAGGAGAAAAACCCTATCAATCCACTTAGGAAATGATACCATGCAACAAAGACTTTTGGTGTGTAAAGACTCTGATCTATTAGAACTAGTTCTAGGACAAGATTGGACTTACGAACATGAGGTTACAATACATTTGGCTCAAGGATATATTTCACTCAAGATAGGCCATAGAGAAGTCTTTAGTCTCCTAGATGAGAAACCACTAAAGATAGTGGATAGGGAAAACCCTAATGGATAGAATTGATGTGTGCAAAGGCTAGAATCCCAACCAAACTCTTTACCAATAGATTCTATTTTTCAACCTATTGAAACTATAAATGAAATTTCTTGTTCTACTATGTGTGATCATCCAAATCCTCCTCCTCTAGAAATCATATCATGGAGCCTTAGTGAGGTCATTCATTCTAGAGAGGAACATGAAAATTTGTCAAACAACCCACCATGAGCAAGAAATGGACAGCAACCAAATAGGAAAATCAAGTAGATATGGATTCACAAGCAGCAACTTCAAGAGTATAAATGCAAGTTACACCTAGCACAACCAAAAAACCTAGAAAGAAGAAAGTCAATCAAGAAAGAGAAAACAAAGCAAGTCAACTTAAGGAAAATTCAGGTACCCAAAAAACTCATGGAAGCTCATAGAAAACTCACTCGAATTTGGGTTCCCCAGCGGATATTGGAAAATGCTCAAAAAAATATCATAACATTAACTAAGGATATCAATCACCAATAGTGGACTACTATAAAATCTCAAGCAAATCAAAGACTACCATGATCAAAGAAACCAAAGAAGCCATTCAAGTAAAGCAAATCCATATGGAAGAGCAAAAAAAGGAGGTAGCACCAACATTGCAAAACACAACATTGAAAAAGGATCGAGATCAAGCTTCAAAGACATATCAAGTGTGGAGACCAAAAGACAATAAAGCAAAACAACAACTAGAGAAGCACTGCAGAATTGCACTCATGCTGAGCTGAATGTACTTAGAATATGCATGGTAGGGCCACACTACAAGACCTCACATTTGGCACACAACTTCTTTACATGATTTATTGGTGTACATTTCCTTCAAAGGAAATAGATCTTCATTTGAACTTTAGTAGTGTACGACTTCGACTAACTATTACTAACAATTGTTTTAGCTATGACTAACCATT
Organism: Ceratopteris richardii; assembly: GCA_020310875.1. Lineage (NCBI taxonomy): Eukaryota > Viridiplantae > Streptophyta > Polypodiopsida > Polypodiales > Pteridaceae > Ceratopteris > Ceratopteris richardii. Next base: position 114,371,818 of record CM035414.1, read on the forward strand.
CCATGTTTCTTTTGAGCAAAGAGAAAAATACAAAAATATATTTTCAAGTATCATGATTCACTCACCTATGTGAGGGGATCCTGTTTAAAAGGCGAACGATGAATGCTTGAGCATTATGGAAAAAACAAGCTTTCATAATTTCTCATATTAATCACGTATTGCAATTCAAGTGCAGATGGTGTCTAAGAATTCTAAAGCAACCCAACAAATGGAAGTCAACAAATTCCTCTTGGAGTGTGTGTTCAAAGCAAGAGGTCCCTAGTTTTGGGATGACCAACAAGCTGGCAACCACCTTTTCCTAATTACCATAAGAATCATGGATCGCAACCATCCATTCCCTATGATGAGTCAAGACTCCAAAATTCTTCATGAATTGCCTAGCATAATGGACACATGGACAAAGGCTAGAATCGAAGCTTATTTGAAGCTTCCCATCTATAAGCCGGACTTTGAAGGATGCACTCAAGTCATGAATACATTGCATCATGCAACTAACAAACCTTCTGTGCCATAAGCCAAAGTCATGGATTTACAAGGAGACTAGAAAACCATCCACTTCATCCATGACCTGATCAATGAAGCATTTGGATGGACTAAAGATGGCATTACAAATCTCAAGGATGAGATTCATGAAGCCAAAAAGCATACTTTTTGTGGATATCAATAGAACAAATATCAAAGAAGAAGTGTGTCTGGTGAATCAGCACTTTTGTTTCTTGAACATGCACAGGTACACAACACCTCAAAAGATAGTAGTCCAACTACTATCTCATGTTGTCAAGCAAGTGGGCAACCAAATCAATCTGACCCCATATGTAGAGGGAATACTTTTTGAAGCCAAGAAGCAGTGGGAGATTATAAAATTTATAAAGGTAGTACGACATTGAACATCCATGACTATCTACGAGAAATGCCATCTACATTGGAAATGGCCAAATATGTCAAATTAGTCACTATCCCAAAGAAGAAATGAGTTTTCGTGTTGACAAATGAAGCAAGCACAAGTGCTCAAACAACCATATGAGTTTCAAAAAGAATGAGAGATCTTGAAGACATGGAAACCACTCCATCTTCTAAGAGAGCACACATGGTTCTAAAATCCACTCTGGCTCAACCACTTCCCATCGTAGAAGCCGAGTTGGAAGAAGCCCTCCAAGTGATCCACACATGCATGGAAGGGCAAGTAAACCTAACCATCCAAGGACATCATTACAGGCACATAAGTGAAGCTAAAGGGAAACAACAAGCAGACAAAAGATTATCTCAAATGAATTGTTACAAGGATTTAGGTCGAGAAAACTCAAGTTCATGCTCAGGAACAAATGGAAAAGATGATCAATATGTTGGAGTTTGAGGTATATGGAAGCACGCAAACAGCACAAGGAAGAAGAAGAAGCTTGGAGCACAAGACACAATACTCAATGTATTACCAAAAGAATGTACAAAGATAAGTGACCCATTAGGGTTATAGGCATATATACAAGCCGGGGGAAAAAACCTCTTAAAGAGGGAAACAAGTGCCCATGTGGTCCTAGTGTGTTCACACACATCACTACCTAAATATATCAACAGATCCCCCTTGGAAGTGATGCAATGAACAAGGAGTTGGCACTCATGTATAAGGAAGTGCCAAGCTATGTGGAATCAATCCACAAAAGGAAGTAAACCCAAAGCTTTGCCAAAAGCTTCAAACTTCTCCCTAGGCAGAGCCTTTGTGAAAAGGTCTCCAATGTTCCCCTATGTGGGCACATATGCCGAATTGATCTCTCCAGTAGAGGACCTCTCCCTGACATAATGATAGTGCACCTAAATGTGCTTAGTGCGAGCATAGAACACAAGGTTCCTTGCAACTACCAATGCGCTTTGACTATCAATGAAGATGGTGCTGGAAGAAGAGTAACGAACACCCAAATCATCCATAAGGCATCTGAGCCACCCACACTCAACAATTTTTGTGAAAGATGCCCAATACCCACCCTCATAACTAGAAGTGGCCACAGTAAGCTTCTTCTTGCTTGACCAAGATATGCGTGAGCTACTAAGCATGAAGCAAAAGCCACTAGTGGACACACGAGTGGCATAGAAACCGGCCAAGTCAAAGTAAAAAAAAAGTATGTAAATCTGGTGGTAGTGATCTCCCCTTGGGATAAAACAATCCAAGTAGTCGGGTACCACTCATGTAGCAAAAGATGCGCTTAACTACGTGCCAATGCTTGACACCTAGGCAATACATAACCTTGCTCATCTGTGAGTTAGAAAACTGAATATCTAGCCTAGTAATGTGTACGTAAATCAAGCATCCAACATCCTATTGATAGAGAACATCATCAAATGCATCTCCAACATCATGAAGACTCAACTGTAAACCTGCCTCCATAGGAGTGGTAATAGGTTTACATTCTTCAAGGCCAAAACACTACAATAATGAGTCAATATATTTTTTTGACACAAATCTAGTCTGCCATCAATTGCATAAACTGAATGCCCAAATAATGATGCAAATGCCCCAAATCTGACATCTCAAATGAGGCATGCAAATCACCCTTAAAATCAGCAATATGCTTCTCATTAGGAATAATGAAAGCATGTCATCAACATAGACAACAATGATCAGAAGCACATCATTTGCAAGCTTAATGTATAAGGTTCTCTCAGTTGGAATGTTGTGAAAACCATGTGCAATCAAGTAGGCATGTATCTTTCATACCAAGCATGTGGTGCTTGTTTCATACCATATAATGCCTTTTTCAACCTACACACTTTGGTTTCATGCCCTTTTTGCACAAAACCATGGTCCTTAAAAACATACACTTTTTCATGCAAGTCACCATTCAAAAATGCAATTTTAATGTCCAACTGATGTACCTTCCAAACATGATGAGTTGAAAGTGCACAAATGGTACAAACAATATGCATTCGGCATGTAGGTGCAAAGTTCTCATCAAAATAAACGCCTCTTTCTTGAGAATAACCTTTTCCAACAAGCCTAGCTTATACCTGTCAACCAATCCATCAGGCTTAGGCTTCAACTTGTATACCCACTTAGTGCCAATGGCCTTCTTGCCATGAGGCAAGTCATATAAAGATGAGGTACCATTTTTCATAATAGCATCATATTCTGATTGCATAGAAGCCATCTAATTTTCATAGTTTTATGCTTCATCAAACAAAATAGGCTCAGTCTCATCACAAAGACTAGACACAACCATAGCATAGCAATATGATGCAAAAAAAGCACTAAACGAGATTGAACAAGTATGATATGATAGATGTGCATCTAATTTGCTATCTCACAAAGTCTAAACCAACCATTTAGGCATAGTTTCTACCTCCTCTATATGAGTTCTCTCATCAATAAGTGCATCATGCAAATCTGCATTAGAAATGGAATCATCTGCATCATCATGTGAAACCTATAAAAGCTAAGAAATTGCCTCATTTGGACCAGCACTAGACTGTCCACTGATAAAAGAGGCAGAAATGTATCATACACATCCTTGGAGCTAACTGATGTCTCCTTAGTACATGAAAGTAATGGATAAATAGCATCTTCCACAAAAACAACATCACAGCTAACCAAAATGCATTTAGTCTATGGATGATACAGATGATACCCTTTGCTTTCAAAATTGTACCCAACAAAAATACATTTCACTAATTTATCATCCAATTTCTTGCATTGTTGTCTAGGCACTAATGCATATGCTAGAAAATTAAGTACATATGTTTCACACATAACAACCTCAAGCCAAAAAGACTATGTGGTAAAGCGTGACTCTTGACCATACACCTCGCCATCTCCATGAGTGGCCTATTCTTCCTTTTATTAACTCCATTATATTGTGGCGTATATGGCATTGTACATGATTTTTTATCCAACATTCACCCAAAAATGCATTAACATCAGAAGACATATATCCCCCCCCCCCCCATCAGAATGGAGGGAGCCCATTTTACATGTTGACCTATTTTCAGCCACAATCAAAAACTGTTTGAAGCACATAAACACTTTGGGCTTTGCTTTCAGTGGGTATACCCATGCATGCTTAAAAAAATCATCAATGAAAGTCATGAAGTAAAGATATCTCCCAAAAGAAGGTGTTTGCATAGGACCACAAACATCACTGTGAACAAGCTACCGAACCATCTTTTGGGAAGGAGGAATGCTACATTTTTCCCAAAATACATTCTTCACAGACATGTTTACCAGGTGCCTCAAGTTTGGGAACACATGACACCATTTTAGATTTCTACGGGCATAGCAAACTAGAAAAATTTAGATGACCAAAGCATGCATGCCAAAGGTTTTCATTTTACATAGCCTGAGAATCTTGAACTACACATGTTGAATCATTCATAGATTTTGCATAATCTATGAGCTTATACAACCCATGACATAAAATGTCAGAAGCAATAATGATGTCGCCATTTGACAGATCATGAACTTTACATCTATCATTAACAAATTTCACAATAAAGCCGATTTTGGCTAATGCTGAAATTGATAATAGATTTTTCTTGATCCCTCACACAAATAAAGCATCAAACAATGTAAAAGAACTACCATCAGCAGTAGTCACAATGATCTTACCAACTCCCATGACATGATAAGAGGAGTTGTTGGTGCATGTGATAGTATTCCTTGTAGGGGTAGGCTCAAGTGAAGTGAAGAAACTACACAGTTAGGTAATATGTTTCATTGCCCCACTATCAAAGTACCGAACATCTGAGTCTACTACAGACATACATTGTTCATGAGAAGATGGTTCATAACTAAAAACAGTAGTAAACACTCGAGAAGATCGGAGCGACGATATGGCAGACGCCCCCCTCGATCAGGAAAACACATGAATATCTTAGTATCAGAACCACATGGCACCACATCCACAACCACGGGCACAGCTCATATCATTCAGGAAACTGAGGAAGCCCATACATCCAGTGCACCCCCATCACCCCCTTTACCACCCCTACCTCCAACTCCACCAACTTCACCTCCCACTACCAGTGTAACCACTACGGTCACCGCCTCAAAGTCCACTGCCCATACCGAAGCACAGACTGTCAATCAATCCACACAACCCACACACCCTATCACCACCTCACTTGTATACACTACCACTGACACTGTAATTCTAACTGTAGCCACGGAAAACCCCGTTCCCCCGATCACATTTCCTGGCGGTTCATATTCACAACTACACACACCACTTTACACTTTCACCACCATCACCGCACCCACAATTCCCATGTTCACAATCACCCCCACGACTGCATCCACTTTTGACCTCATGGACATATCACCCACCTCCGCACCTCTCCCTCCCCCCATACGTCCACAATCTCCCATTCCCCCACTACCAACTTCACCCTTTTCGAGCACAGCATACACGCTCCCATTCCCCTTTCCCTTCCCTTCTGCATTCAACACCTTTTCCGCATCCACTCCCATTAATAATGTATTTAATAACATGTACCAGTGTATGTCTTAGCTGCAACAGCATTATCAGCACCTAGATGCTCAGCATACAAGTCTGTTCAGAAGCCATGAAACATTACAAGGACGACTCATTGACTTAGAGAAGGAAAAACAACTACTGCAACAACAATATGTCACTTTACAGGAACAACATGAGCAATTAGTGGCCAATCCACCCCGGTCAGATGCGGAAGAAAAATAACAACTTGATGAGCTGCTACACTCCCAGATAACAGAGAACCTCAAGCTTCAACGCAACCTGGCCCTATTACGGAAACACATGTCTACAGCACTCGAGGAAAATAAGCGACTACAGAGACAGAACGAAGAAAACTTGGAAGCAGCAATGGAGGGTTCACCACAGGAAATCGACCCAGAGAAATTCAAGGCTATCCCATCTGAAAATATGCAAATCATCTTGGAAACCCATGCCAACCTCCTAGAAGCCCATGCAGCATTAGAAAGAGAAAGAGATGACTTACTAAAGCAATTGGCAACCCAGCAGGAGTCACCAAGCAAAGTCACAACTGAAGCTGACACATCTGAAGAAGTCGCAAAACTCAGAGCAGAATTAGAAGAACTACGAAATAAAGTTCTACAATACGAGCGTCAACCCTCTCCCCTGGTGGAACCAGAACCTAAAGACTTAGTGCCAATTCAAGTGGAGGAGATCTTTGAAGACCCATACGTTCCCATGCCAACACCCGGAGGTAAGCAAACAGAAGAAGGAATGGACACGATTGAGATCAAAGTGCCTGAATAGGATGCAAAGGTTGGAAAAGGTTGCTACAACCCATGATGAGAAAGTTGCAGTTCAGATAGCGTCTATGTCACAATTGGAAGAAGTCGTCATAAACTCGGATTACTTTAGAAACATCTCCCATCATAGGTGGATTGGCACGTCTGATGATCTATATGTTCCATTCTGTGTATTAATGGCAGATTACAATGTTGAAATCAAGCAACGCACAACAAAAGAACCAACCTCGGCGACACAGTTTGCATCGGATGATATCCCTGCAAGTGCCAAGCAAGGGAATATACATCAACCTACTTGGAGGATCCGCCTGCTTGAAACCTACCTTGATATGGTACGCACGTGGAATAACATGCCTCTATATATCAAGTATAATCCCTACTACTGCCCTATCTTTCGAAGAAGGTCTTGGCCGGAGTACACAAAAACATTTTTGACGGTTAAAGGATGTGAAAAGTGGTTAAATTATGTGTACCTAGCACCTCCTAATGGCCAACCCACAGTCAACTACATGATTTCAACCATCAGACACTGGGCAGTCCGGTTCAAGAATGTCCCAAATGTCATGGCACAGATGTGCCTAAAAATTTTTGAGCTCATGCTGATTACATTCAAGACATTTAAGAACATCAAAGAACCTCATCTTTCGGCTATTGGATTTAATGAAGGGATTTAGGACCTTGTCTATGACATGAGCAGCACGCCCTCCATTAACATCGTCTATGCCTAGCATGCCCGTATAAAGTATCTACCTGCTTGCTTCAAACAGACGTTTGAAGAAATGTTTATCACGGGGTTCTCGGAATATCATTCAAAGATATTCATTCCCAGACCATCTCATCTATTACAGTTATTTGCCGTGGAACAAGCTCTCCATTCAAAAAAGCTACGTATACCACATCCAGAGGTTCCCGGGCCTGTAGATTGGGATGCTCTACTCACTGACTTGGCCAAAGGGTTGAGAAATGCGGAACATCATTTAGCAAAAGACATTGTGGAGTACTACATCCAACGACCCACCCAACAAGGGTCTGTCAGGGACGACAGACGCGAGAGAGGGGGGTGTTAGCAGTAGTCAAGGAACTGAAGGACTAACAAGACAAGGAAGCCAACGAAGGGAGTCGGAGCGAAGAGAAGGTACAAGCAGACAGAGTAGTCAAAGAAGATCGGGAAAGTAGGCCATTATTTTTTCAGGAAGCTAAAACATATCAAAGAGGTGGACACATAAGGAGAAGGAGCAAGTAGGAAGCTCGAAGATGTGTATGTCAAATCGTTAGAGGAAATCCCTACAAAAATAGCGATTTTCATCACTAAAAGCCACTGTAAATACCATTTCATATTTTTGTAGCTCCATTTTGTGCAAGCCAAGGAGTCCTTGAGCTTGAGGAGCATTAGAAGTAGCTACCTACCAGTTTTCATAATTTTTAGACTCCATTTGAGCCTTCAAATGGGGCCTAGAACCTAATTTTTAACTAGGCCGAACAGTAAGTCTGGACACGGCCAAAACCTAGTCAAAAACAATAAATAGAGCTAGAGAGCTCATTTTTGAGGTTAGCTTGTAATAGATTTGAACTTGTATGAGCATTTTGGAAGTCATCTAAAAGAACTCCATTGTCTTTCTCTTTGTCTTGCCGTGTGTGCGCGTGTGTGTGTATGTGTGTGCATGTTGGTGTGCTTCTCACTCACGCACTTGTGCCTTCACTTGCTTGAGGTCATCATACCATCCTCACGTCTTCCCGGATTGACATTAAAGGAGGTGCTACTCATCACTGAGCTACACCGACTATTGCAGCTATAGAGAAATCAATCTTTGAAGATTCAAAAGGTGAAAGTTTGAAGTGAAAGCTAGAGAAGGAGGCATGAAGCTATCAAGAAGATCAAAAGCAACTACATTCAAAGTAAAGGTACATTCATTATTCACAAATCTTGAAGAATTTATTGCACAGGTGAAGAAAGGATGGGAGATTCTCTTTAGATAGAGAAATTGGACAAAGAAAACTATATTGCTTGATCAATGAGGATGGAAGCTCATCTCATGAGCAAAGATCTGATAGGATACATCACAAGTGAAGAAGAAAAACCAAAATTTACGGATCCTAGTGTTCCAACTAGGGAAGAGATCTCATATTTGAAGACATGGATGAAGAAAGAAGCTCAAGCAAGGAGCATTATCTACGTGGGAGTCAATGATTACTTGCTACCTCATATTAGAGGACTTGAAAGTGCAAATGACATATGGAATGCTTTGGAGGAGCATTTCCAAAACACTACAAAGTCAAGGAAGGCATCTTTATGGGCAGAATTCACCACATTCAAGAAGAAAGCTTCTTAATCTATTTCTGATTATGTAGCAAGGATGAAGGACATTGCAGATGCATTAGGAGCAGTTGATGAATACATTCAAGAGGACAAATTGGTAAGACAAATTCTCACAGGTTTGAGAGGAGATGGAAGTGGAAACCATTCATTCTATCCACTGAATTGTCACTAGATCATTTCACTCTTGATTTGAATCAATTGCTAGGACACATGCTAACCTTTGAGCAAGATGTCAAAGGTGATGTTGATAAAAGTACATCAAGAAATGTATTCAAAGTACAAGAAGAAGATTAACAAAGGCACGAAACAATTGAGTGAAGATGAAGGTACTACTAGCCAAGCTAACTTCCTAAGAGGAAGAGGTGGTGGCAAAGGAAGAGGAAGAGGTAGAAGCAATAAAGATGGTGTCAAATCTTGTTGGATTTGTGGTAAGACTAATCATTTAGCTCATGAATGTTGGCATAATAATCAGAATGGTGGAGGATACAATAAAAACTTCAATTCAAGAGGAAGAGGTAATAGAAATCAGAGAGGTAATTTCAAAGGTAGAGGTAATAGAGGTTACTTTGGAAGAAATGCAGGTAGAGGGCTTTCAAATTCAGTCCTACAATAATACCTACTACAACTATGCTACATATCAGAAAGAGGATTCAACCTTAATTATGAATGCAACTTGTGAAAGACAAAGTGAAGATCAAAGAGTATTCTACATTGACTTAGGGTGTAGCAATCACTTGAGTGACAATATAGCTTTGATGGCTAATTTAGAGAATAAGGCAACTAATCATATAGTTCAAACAGGTGATAATACAAAGCACAATGTGAAGTCCATTGGATCAATAAAGGCCAAGGATGAAAGCACTCTTCTGAGTAAGGTTTTGTCTGTTCCTACAATCCCAAATAATCTAATAAGTGTAGGGCAAATTGTAGAGAAAGGTTATGAGGTAAGGTTCAGTAGTGATGGAGTTTTTGTGGAAGACCCTAGCAATGGGTATAAACAAATTGTTTCAAGAAAGAAAGCAGGAAGGCTATTCACATTGAAGATTCAAGGCAATGTTGGTCATGCCTTATTCACTTATGGTGGACATAAGATCTCTGAGTTAGATCTTTGGAATAAAAGGCTTGGACATTTAAATGAAATAGGTATTAAGGATATGATCAATAATGGTTCAATGCTTGGATTACCTAATATTGTAGGTCAACACATGACATACAAATGTGAAGAATGTCAATTAGGTAAGGCTCATAAGCATTCATATAATAAGCATGGTTTCATGTATTCATGGAAGCTTGAATTGGTACATACAGACGTGTGGGGACCATCAAAGGACTTTAGCATTAATGGTTAAAGATATTATGTGATTTATGTTGATGATGCTACTAGGTGGATCACCATATATGTGATCAAAGATAAATCGGAGGTGGTCAATACATTTAAACATTACCATGTGTATGCAAAAAGAGTTTCATGACAAAAATTGAAGAGACTAAGATCAGATGGAGGGGGAGAGTATTTTTATAATGATTTTAGTGATTACTTATGGAATGCAGGTATAAAAAGGGAAGTTACTTGCAGGTACTCTCCTCAACAAAATGGTGTAGCAGAAAGGAGAAATAGAACTCTTGTTGAGTTTGCAAGGTCAATGATGAAGGAGAAAAATTATCCTAATTATTTGTGGGCTGAGGCTATAAATACAGCCACATACCTAGTTAATAGGCTACCATGTAAAGCTTGAGGGTATGACACCATATGAGCCATCGTGGGGTAAGAGACCTACCTTAGATCATTGCAAAGTGTTTGGATGTTTGGCTTATGCATATGTGCCATCCCAGTTGAGGCATAAATTGGAACCTAAAGTTGAAAAGTATGTGTTCATTGGTTATGATGATAAGCACATGGGTTATAGGCTGTGGAGTCCATCCACAAAGCAATTCCTTGTGTCAAAGGATGTTACATTTGATGAGCAAGGTATTTGGTATGCAGGTACAATTAACATCAATGCGGATGATGAAGAAACATTGAACCAGAAGAAATGTAAATCAAAGGTTCAAATATTTGATGAAGAAGAGAACAATGAAGCATTAGTTGAAGTTGAAGAAATGCCAAGGTTTGTTCTAGAATGTGATGAGCCAAAAACTTCAAGAAGTGGAGAACTCAAAAGATCATCAAGGCACAAATGGCAACCTACGAGGTATAGCTATGATACTTCATTTTTTACCAGTAAAGATTATGCTTATATGGTGAAAGCAGAGGAAGAACCTTCTACATATAAAGAGGCAAAAGGTGAGGAAAATTGGGAGAAAGCTATGCAGGAGGAGTATGATGCATTGCTGGAAAATAATACATGGGATTTGGTTCCTAAACCAAATAGTCAGAAGATCATTGGATGCAAATGGGTCTACAAGACAAAGAGGTATACAGATGGAAGTGTGTAGATATAAAGCTAGACTTGTTGTGAAAGGGTATGCTCAGACATATGGTATAGATTATGATGAGACTTATATTCCTGTGTCAAACATGACAACTATAAGGACTCTCATAGCTATTGTTGAATGTAAAGGTTGGAATGTTGGTGCAGACCAATCACCAATTGAAGACTTGGAAGATTAAAGGATGAAGGAAGGATCAACTATTGAAGCTTGGAAGAAAGACACATTCAGAGTATATGAGAAATGTACACATATGTACATAGTTCACTTAGATCTTTGTTTGAGTAAGAATCTTGTACAAATTATCTATAAATACTTTGAGAAAAGTCGGGGCATGTATGAGAGCATATGTGACAAGAGTTAGAAGCCAAGATTGAGGAAGTTAGAAGTCATGAGATAGAAGAAAAGTTTGTTGAGTTAGCTCTCATCACTCAGTTGTAAATTTTTTCTGAGTAATTGAAAATCTTGCGCCCGATGTTTCTGCGTCTGCTCCGTCTGTGTTTGATCAATTGAGAAATCCTTTTGAGGATATCTAAGTTGTTAGTTAATGAGTCTGTGACCTGAGTTTCAGAGTCTAATTGCAAACAGGCTAGGAGAATTGTAAGTAGGAACATTCATATGTGTTGAATGTTTACAGTTCTCTGAAACAGGCGCAAATTTCGAGTTTAATCTTTTGGTCAGATCTCACTCCATAGTTTAAAGTTTTGTGCAAGTAAGCACTTAATCTTTAAGTTAGAAGATGATCTACTCGTGGCTAGAAGCATTTGCTTAAACGGGTTTTGTACTGAGAGAATTGAAGTTAAGAAGTTAGGGGTATCTAAATCGACTTCTCAGAAGTACAGATTTGGACATAGGTAACTTGTGAAGTCAATTTCTCAAGTTATACTAAAGCTTTTGAAGTAATTCAACTTGGAGGTAATGCATAATCTCTAGGAGATGATTCGTACAAAGTTTCATCAAAAACTTTACACGGTTGATAGGTCAATGTGAAGAAATAGTGCAGCAGACTTTTTGTGTTTTATCTTCTTCACAGATTTTCTCAATTTTGATAAGTTGGAGATTGATCCTCTAAATTAGTGGAAGTTTTGACTTACTCTTGGTATAGAGGTGCTCTAATCACAAGAGTAGGTTGTTCTTTTGGAGATTAACACTCTCCATCAGTGGTATCAGAGCAGGAGACATCAAATTAAGGAAAGGAGGATCCCGACTGCTGCAGATTCAAGAAATTCAACACTTGAAGAACTAAGAAGTGAAAGCTTGGAGTCAAAAGTCTGAGGAGAAGTCTACTTGACATCAAGAAAGGCAAAAGGAGTCTAATTCGAAGTAAAGGTACATACATTGTTTGTAAAGCTTGAAGATTTCAATACACGGGTGGATACAAGATGGGAGATGCTCTACAGATAGAGAAATTGGATAGGGAAAACTATCCTGCATGGTCAATGAGGATGGAAGCTCATCTTATGAGCAAAGATTTAATTGGTTACATCACAGGAGAAGAAGAGAAGCCAGAGTTCAGAGATCCTAGTGTTCCAACTAGGGAAGAGTTAGCAGATCTGAAAAATTGGATGAAGAAAGATGCTCAAGCTAGGAGCATTATCTATATGGGAGTCAATGATTACTTGTTACCTCATATTAGAGGTCTTGAAAGTGCAACTGACATATGGAATGCTTTGGAGGAGCATTTCCAGAACACTACAAAGTCAAGGAAAGCATCCTTATGGGCAGAGTTTACTACCTTCAAGAAGAAGGCCTCTCAATCCATCTCAGACTATGTAACAAGGATGAAAGATATTGCAGATGCTTTAGGAGCTGTTGATGAAGACATTGAGGAAGATAAATTGGTAAGGCAAATCCTTACAGGGTTGAGAGGTGATGACAAATGGAAGCCATTTATTTTGTCTACAGAGTTATCACTTGATCATTTCACTCCTGATTTAAATCAATTGTTAGGTCATATGCTAACATTTGAGCAGGATGTTAAAGGAGATGGTGACAAGAGTACAGGTCATGCAATGTACTCAAAGGACAAGAAGAAGAATAGCAAAGGAAAACAACAAGCAGGTGAAGATGAAGGAACAACTACTCAAGCCAACTTCCTAAGAGGAAGAGGAGGTGGCAAAGGTAGAGGAAGAGGCAGGAACAATAAAGATGGAAGCAAAGCTTGCTGGATTTGTGGTAAGACAAATCACTTAGCTAATGATTGTTGGCATAATAATCAGAATAATGGTGGATACAATCAAAATTATAATTCAAGAGGAAGAGGTGGCAGAAATCAAAGAGGTAATTACAGAGGTAGAGGTGGAAGGAATTACTTTGGAAGAAATGCAGGTAGAGGATTCCAAAGTCAACAATATAACAACACCTACTACAATTATGCTTCAGATCAAAAGGAAGATTCAACATTGATAATGAATGCAACTTGTGAAAGGCAGAATGAAGATCAAAGAGTCTTCTACATTGACTCAGGATGTAGCAATCACCTGAGTGGTAACATATCTTTGATGACTGATTTGGAGAGTAAAGTTTTTAATCATGTTGTTCAAACAGGTGACAACACAAAGCATAATGTGAAGTCAATTGGATCAGTGAAGGCCAAGGATGGAAGCACATTATTGAGTAAGGTTTTGTATGTTCCTACAATCCCTAAGAATTTGATAAGTGTAGGACAAATTGTTGAAAAGGGATATGAAGTAAGGTTCACTAATGATGGAGTATATGTGGAAGACCCTAGCCAAGGGTATAAACAGATTGTTTCAGGGAAAAAGGAAGGAAGATTATTTACATTGAAGATTCAAGGCAATATTGGTCATGCTATGTTCACATATGGAGGACATAAGATCTCTGAGTTAGATCTTTGGCACAAGAGGCTTGGACATTTCAATGAAAGAGGTATTAAAGATATGGTTAACAATGGTTCAGTGCTTGGATTGCCTAATGTTGCAGGTCAACATATGACATACAAATGTGAGGCATGTCAATTAGGTAAGGCTCATAAACATTCCTATTCCAAGCATGGTTTTATGTACTCAGAGAAGCTTGAGTTGGTACACACAGATGTGTGGGGACCATCAAAAGATTTCAGTATAAATGGATCAAGGTATTATGTGATTTATGTTGATGATGCTACTAGGTGGATCACTATCTATGTGATCAAAGATAAGTCAGAAGTGTTTAATACATTTAAACACTATCATGCATATGCAGAAAGAATTACAGGTCATAAGTTGAAAAGACTAAGGTCAGATGGAGGGGGAGAGTATTTCTCAAATGAGTTCAGTGATTACTTATGGAATGCAGGTATAAAAAGGGAAGTTACTTGCAGGTACTCTCCTCAACAAAATGGTGTTGCAGAAAGGAGAAATAGAACTCTTGTTGAGTTTGCAAGATCCATGATGAAGGAGAAAAATTGCCCTAATTATTTGTGGGCTGAGGCTGTAAATACAGCCACTTATTTGATCAATAGGTTACCATGTGAAGCCTTGCACGGTATGACACCATATGAGGCTTGGTGGGGTAAAAGACCTACCTTGGATCATTGCAGAGTATTTGGGTGTGTGGCATATGCATATGTGCCATCACAATTAAGACACAAATTGGGACCCAAAGCTGAAAAGTATGTTTTCATTGGCTATGATGACAAGCAGATGGGCTATAGATTGTGGAGTCCATCAACAAAGCAATTTATGGTTTCTAAAGATGTTACATTTGATGAACAAAGCACTTGGTATGCAGGTACAATCAACATCAATACAGGTGATGAAGAAGAAGTGAGTCAAAGAAAAGGTAAATTAAAAGTTCAGATATTTGATGAGCAAGAGAATAATGAAGTGCAGGTTGAAGTGGAAGAGACACCAAGATTTGATCCTGAATGTGAAGAGCCAGAAACCTCAAGGAGTGGAGAACTCAGAAGGTCATCAAGAAATAGGTGGCAACCTACAAGGTATAGTTATGATACTTCATTTCTAGCCACAAAAGATTATGCTTATATGGTGAATACAGATGAAGACCCTTCTACATATGAAGAGGCAAGAGGTAAGGAAAAATGGGAGAGTGCTATGCAGGAAGAATATGATGCACTATTGGAGAATCAAACTTGGGATTTGGTTCCTAAACCAAATAGTCAGAAGATTATTGGATGCAAGTGGGTCTACAAGACAAAAAGGTTTGCAGATGGAAGAGTATCTAGATACAAAGCTAGACTTGTTGTCAAAGGCTTTGCTCAAACATATGGTATTGATTATGATGAGACCTATAGTCCTGTGGCAAAGATGACAACTATAAGGACACTTATTGCTATTGCTGCATGTAAAGGTTGGAAGCTATGTCAACTTGATGTGAAGAATGCTTTTTTGAATGGTTACATTTCAGATGATGTATTCATGGAGCAACCTCAAGGGTTCAGAGATATAAAGTATCCAGATCATGTGTGTAAGCTCAAGAGAGCTTTGTATGGCTTGAAGCAGGCCCCAAGGGCATGGAACTATAGACTTGTGAAGTTCCTAAAAGAACTTGGTTTTCAGGTGTCTAAAGCAGATAGTAGCTTGCTTGTCAAAGCAAGTGAAAATGGTTTCATATACATGTGCATATATGTTGATGATATAATCCTTACAGGTACAGATGAAGAAGGAATACAAAGACTCAAGAGGCAAATGGAAAAGGAGTTCAAGATTAGTGACTTGGGAGACTTGTCATATTTCTTGGGCATGGAGATTACATATACTCAACATGGAGTATTTGTGACCCAAGAAAGGTATTTGAAGAACTTGTTAATCAAGTTTAAAATGGATGATTGCAGGGTAGCATTTACACCAATGGAGGTGAATCACAAATTGAGTAAGTTTGGAGGTGAAGAATTCAAGGACATGAGACAATATCAGAGTTTGGTTGGTAGCCTTATCTATGCTACTCTAACTAGACCTGATTTATCATATGCAGTAGGGGTTTTGTCTCAATTTATGCATTGCCCAAGGAAAGAACATTGGATTGCAGGTCAAAGGGTGTTGAGGTACATTAAGGGTACACTCAATGAAGGTTTGTATTATGGGTTTACCTCAGATACAAATATCAAAATTTATAGTGATGCAGATTGGGCAGGTAATCCAGATGATAGAAGATCAACCTATGGATACATGTGTTATGTGGGAGATAAGTTAATCTCATGGTGTTCTAAGAAGCAACATACAGTTGCTTTGTCTTCTACAGAAGCTGAGTATAAAGGCATGGTTGAAGCTGCAAAAGAAGTGATTTGGCTCAAGACCTTGATGAAGAGTCTTGACATTATGCATGGGGTACCAATTATATATGGAGATAACATGAGTTCATTGTATTTAGCTGCTAATCCTGTTTTTCATGCCAGGACCAAACACATTGAGATTCAGTATCACTTTCTAAGAGAGAAGGTGATGGATAAAGAGATTGAAGTAATCCATACTTCAACAAAAGATCAGATAGCTGATATGCTTACAAAAGGCTTGGATGGACCAAAGTTACAAAGGTTCAAGGACATGGCAGGTATAAAGAAGATAGAGAAAACCTCAATTGATGATTGAGGGGGAGCTGTTGGTGCAGACCAATCACCAATTGAAGACTTGGAAGATTAAAGGATGAAGGAAGGATCAACTATTGAAGCTTGGAAGAAAGACACATTCAGAGTATATGAGAAATGTACACATATGTACATAGTTCACTTAGATCTTTGTTTGAGTAAGAATCTTGTACAAATTATCTATAAATACTCTGAGAAAAGTCGGGGCATGTATGAGAGCATATGTGACAAGAGTTAGAAGCCAAGATTGAGGAAGTTAGAAGTCATGAGATAGAAGAAAAGTTTGTTGAGTTAGCTCTCATCACTCAGTTGTAAATTTTTTCTGAGTAATTGAAAATCTTGCGCCCGATGTTTCTGCGTCTGCTCCGTCTGTGTTTGATCAATTGAGAAATCCTTTTGAGGATATCTAAGTTGTTAGTTAATGAGTCTGTGACCTGAGTTTCAGAGTCTAATTGCAAACAGGCTAGGAGAATTGTAAGTAGGAACATTCATATGTGTTGAATGTTTACAGTTCTCTGAAACAGGCGCAAATTTCGAGTTTAATCTTTTGGTCATATCTCACTCCATAGTTTAAAGTTTTGTGCAAGTAAGCACTTAATCTTTAAGTTAGAAGATGATCTACTCGTGGCTAGAAGCATTTGCTTAAACGGGTTTTGTACTGAGAGAATTGAAGTTAAGAAGTTAGGGGTATCTAAATCGACTTCTCAGAAGTACAGATTTGGACATAGGTAACTTGTGAAGTCAATTTCTCAAGTTATACTAAAGCTTTTGAAGTAATTCAACTTGGAGGTAATGCGTAATCTCTAGGAGATGATTCGTACAAAGTTTCATCAAAAACTTTACACGGTTGATAGGTCAATGTGAAGAAATAGTGCAGCAGACTTTTTGTGTTTTATCTTCTTCACAGATTTTCTCAATTTTGATAAGTTGGAGATTGATCCTCTAAATTAGTGGAAGTTTTGACTTACTCTTGGTATAGAGGTGCTCTAATCACAAGAGTAGGTTGTTCTTTTGGAGATTAACACTCTCCATCATGGAAGATATGTCAATTAGATGTGAAGAATGCTTTTCTAAATGGTTACATTTCAGATGATGTTTTCATGGAGCAACCGGAAGGTTTCAAGGATAAAAGGTATCCAGAGTATGTATGTAAACTCAAGAGAGCTTTGTATGGTTTGAAGCAGGCCCCAAGTGCATGCAATTATAGACTTGTGAAGTTCTTGAAGGAGCTTGGTTTCCAAGTGTCTAAGGCAGATAGTAGCTTGCTTGTTAACGCAAGTGATGATGTAACAATCTACTTAATCCATACTCTCTCCAAGAGAGTTATACAAGTGCTGCTGTTAAATTATTGTATGTGGCTACTTCTCTACCATTCTACCATTCTATCTTCTTCTACACACGGTCTTGTGTGTGTCAACTGTTGGATATTGTAAGTTTGCTGCATATTCCATGTAGCACTCCTCTTCTTGCTAGTGTACTGGGTTATTCAAGTCATAAACTTCAAGTTCAGAAGTGCTTTAGCTGCATATATTAGAGAATAAGTTATTTGCAACTTTTATAATAAATTTTTACAGTTATAGACATTACATAGGTTGGATATTCCTTTTCCAACTTATTTATTATCATTATGTAGCGCACACACATACACACAAACACACATACACACACATTATTTCTCAAGATTTAGGCACAATTCTCTCATGTAATGTATCTAAAACCATTAGATTTCACCCTCTACATTATTTTTGTACGTACACACATTGTATAGTCACTCCATCAATATCAAACTTATTTTAGAGTAGCACTTGCTAATTATTTGCATCTCTGCCTCTTTCTCTATTCTCTATCTTCTCTTACCTATCTTATCTAGTTCAAGTTGTGTATATGTACCTCGTTTCTAGTGTGTGGAAGATCCCGTGATACAATGGTTTTTGCATGGAAAATAGGGTTTTCTGCTAGATGCATGGAAATAACATTATCTCCAAATATGTGAGGTTTGGAACTCAAGTCCTAAATTTGTATACAATGCTTTTAATCATATTTCCTCTTGAATTTCTATGGTCAAACCTCTATACTCTACTTAAGTTGAGGATAAAGCAACTGTTGGTTGCTTCCTGGACTTTGATCCTACAAATGCAAAGTAACCACAGGTACTTCTTCTACCATCCTTAGCTCCTGCCCAATCTACATCTGAACAGATTTTGATATCCAAAATTTAAGAGTAAGGATAAAATATACCTTCATTGATTGTACCTTTGAGGTACTTAAGTACTCTCTTAGCTACACCCATGTGTGGTCTTCTTGGCAAGTGCATGCATTGGCTTAGCACACCTACACTATATGAGATGTTTGCCCTTGTATGAGTAGCATATATCAAGCTGCCTACCAAGCTTTGATATTCTTTAATATCTTCAATTTTCTCACCTTCATGAACACTAAGTTTATGATTCATCTCCAAAGGTGTACATGTAGGTTTAGTGTTTTCCATTTTGAACTTAAGAAGTAGATCCTGAATGTATCTCCTTTGAGTCCAGTACATTCCTTTATCTGTGTATGTGACTTGCATCCCTAGGAAGAATGTGAGCTCACCTAAATCACTGATTTTGAACTCCTCTTACATGTGTCTCTTGATCATTTGTTGATATATTTAGGTAGTGATGTGTGTGAACACACTAGGACTGCCGGGGCACTTTTTTCTCTCTTCGGGAGGTTTTTTCCCCCAGCTTGTATATACGCCTATTGCCCTAATGGGCTACTTATCTTTGTACATTCTCTAGTAATACATTCAGTATTGTGTGTTGTGCTCTAAGCTTCTTCTTCTTCCTTGTGCTGTTCGTGTGCTTTCGCAGACGTCTAACTCCAATAATTGGTATCAGAGCAGATCGCGGCTTCATCTAGGGCATCGTCGACACCTCTTTGGTTGCAATCTCAGAATCACACGAATTTTGGTGAGCATACTCAGCACGTTTCTGAGATAAAAAAGGATTCGCTTTGTGTGCCGAAATCGCGATCTGAGCTCGTTTCAGCCTCCAAACGCACTATCGCAGTGCTTGTATAGGCTATTTTGTCTTTTTGTGCCAAAGGTATATACCAGTTTCGGTCCACCAGTATAAGCGTCTCGAAGTCTGCTACAGGTTTAGCAGAATTCATCTTTGCAGTTCGTTGACCTTTTTCAGATACATATAATTTTCTACATCAAGGTATTTTAGTCATCGGCCATGGCTGAAAGCAATGATGTATTTCGTATGTTGGCTGTTGAGCATAAGTTGGATGGTACCAACTACCCGTTTTGGGCTTATATGATGCGACATGTATTGGTTGCAAAAGGATTGTGGAACATTGTGCAGGATGTTGAAAAACGTCCTATCACACCTACAACTGTTACAATTGCAGGTACTAAAGTTGATGCAGAAGGTGTCGAAGATGATGATATTCTGCATATTCCTATTCGTGTTGCGGTTTCTGCTACACCTACTGCAGAGCAAATTCATTGAGATGGCAGAGATGCCCAGGCACGTGCATTGATAGCTTTGTCAGTCAAAAGTGTCATTATTCCTCACATATGCTCTTGTAGAACAACTAAGGAGGGTACACTCAAAAAAGGTTTGTATTATGGATTCACATCAGATACAAACATCAAGATATATAGTGATACAGATTGGACAGGTAATCCTGATGATAGGAGATCAACCTATGGATATCTATGTTATGTGGGAGATAAGTTAATCTCTTGGTGTTCTAAGAAGCAACATAGAGTTGGTTTGTCATCCACAAAAGCAAATTATAAAGGTATGGTTGAAGCTACAAAAGAGGTCATATGGTTGAAGACTCTCATGAAGAGTTTTTGACATCATTCAGAGTACACCCACTATTCATGGAGATAATATGAGTTCATTGTATCTAGCTGCTAACCTTGTATTTCATGCCAAGACTAAACATATTGAGATTCAATATCATTCCTTGAGAGAGAAGGTGATCGATAAAGAAATTGAAGTCATACATTCTTCAACAAAAGATTAGATTGCAGAAATGTTAACCAAAAGCTTGGATGGACCTAAGTTACAAAGGTTCGAAGACATGGCAGGTATAAAGAAGATGCAAAAAATCACAATTGAAGATTGAGGGGGAGCTGTTGGTGCAAGAAAATCATCAATTGATGATTTAGACAAAGTTTGAAGTGAAAGAATGAAGCATAGATCAACATATGAGGCTTGAAGTTTAGTGCATGGTCAAAAGATGAAGACTTGTATATACATGTAAACTAATCTTGTAATTAGTTCATAAAAACTTTGCATCTATGATGAGTCGTGATGTAAACATCTATATATTGTACTACGAGTATGAGGGACAATGAATGATAAGTTTTAGAAGTCATTAGAGACTTTAGAGAGCGAGAAGAATATGAAGTATCATTCAGATGTAAGATTTCCCTAAATAGAAGAAAGTTGCACCTCGATCTTTTGCTCAGTGCTCCTTCTATGTTTATCTTCTTGATTAATGCTTTTGTACAAGTCTAATTCTATAGATGAGTGACCTCTGTACAAGTTTTGAGAGTTTAGTTGTAATCAAGCTGAGAGAATTTCAAGTAGGAACATTTACATGTGTAAATGTGAAGAAGTGAAGATAGAAACATGCACAATCCTAGTGGTCAATGTTTTGATCAGATGTCCCTCCACAGTGTAAATTTTTGAGCAAGTAAGCACTCACTCTTTAACTTGAAAGATAAGCTACTTGTGGCTAAAAGAATTTGAATAAACAAATCTAGTTTGGGAGAACTATGCATTAGAACTTGCAGGTGTCAAAGTCAACTACACATAAGAATAGTTTCAAACATAGGTACATTGTTTGAAGTAAATCTCAACATCTATTGAATCTTTTGGAGAGTTTTACTTGGAAAAGGTGCACAAATCCTAGGAGACACCTTGTATAAAGTTTCATTGAAATATTTACACATTTGATGAGTCAATGAGTGAATTAAGTGCAACAGACTTTTCTGAATAATTAGTTTCTTCACAATTAGTGCAAAGTTTGATAATTTGGCATTGGGCTTCCAAAATTGGTTGTGGTTTTGAGTTGTTATTGATATAGAGATGCTTTAACATCAAGGATAACTTGTTCTTTTGGAGATTATCACTCTCCATCAGACACTATTCAGCTCTTACTTCAGTTCAGTTCGTCGTCAATAGAGAGAGCTATTCCAGCCATCCGTCTTCTCTGTGTGTCTTGCTACATTTGTGCTCCTTGCATGTGCTTCTCGTGTGTCTCTCACATTTGTACACACACCCAATAATGGTATCAGAGAAGGTTCAACTCCTTATCAAGTTTCAGTTTTCACATCGCGGCGCACACGCACTTTTAAGAGTGCAAATCGACTTCGGAGCATAGAATAATGAATTTCAGCAGCCAAGAAACATTTCCATCAGCTACACTAGGGTTTTATCCCCATTTCGAGGCCCTTCTTGCAGTCAGAATTGCCATCAGAGTGACTGTTTGTGAGATAAAATTTTAGCATTCATTTCAACTTTTGTCAAAGTGAAGATTTTGTTACATTTTTGTTCTTAAGTGACATGGTGGGTAGCAATGATTTGTTTGCCATGCTTCAAGCTGACGATAAGCTTGATGGGACCAACTATTCAATGTGTTTTTACATGATGAAACATGTTCTTGTTACTAAACAACTTTGGAACATAGTGGCAGATGTAGATCGAAGACCCACAGATTCTTCTACTTCACAGTTTACTATCACAGATGGAGCTTCTTCTTCTTCTTCAAGTATAGTGGTTACTCCTTCTCCACGTACACAAGAGGAGCTTAGATGGGATGGAAAAGATGTTGAAGCTCATGCATTGATTGCACTTTCTGTGAAGCGTCATATAGTTCCACACATTCAGTCATGTTCTACATCAAGACACGCATGGGACACTCTTGCTTCTTTGTATGTCGTGCGTAATGAAGAACATGTTGCATATTTGAGAAAGCAACTTGAGGATGTATGTATGGCTGAAAATGAGTCGGTCGATGTGTATGTGACATGCATCAAGGACTTGAAAGAGCAATTGCCAAACATAGATGAGATTATTCCAGATGCATCACTCATTTCTACATTGTTGAAAGGATTAGCGAAATCTTTGCTACTACACTCCTTTTGGTTGCAAAAGGGAATCCTAATATGTATGCATTTGAGGAGGTTGTGTCTCTTCTTTTGCAAGAAGAGCAACCTAGAGTGAATAGGAGTGGTTTGATTGAGGCAACGCAAGCACGATATCTCAGAAAAGGGGAAAAGCAAGTATGGTTCAGCTTTGGGTTCATCAAAACCAAACAATCAACCTTCCTCTTCCACTCATTCCTCTAATGATGCTGATTTGCAAAAGAAGAATAGATGCAAATATTGTCAAAAGGTTGGTCATACTATTGATCAGTGTAGAAAGCTTGTTAAGTGTAATGAAAAGAAGAAGGAATCTAGCATGTCTATTGCTGAAAATTCAGCAAATGCAAAGAATGATGAAGCTAACATGGCTCAAGATTTTTGGGCATGTGTTGTTTCATGTCATTATGATGCATCTTTACATTCTAAATGTATGGTTGTGAGTGAGACTGATTCGGATTGGTTCTTTGATAGTGGTGCTTCAAAGCACATAACTTCATCCAACATATTTGAAAAATGCACCCAAAGGAGTACATGTGGTGTGTGCAAACAATGCCTCTTATCCTATCATTGGAGTAGGAGAAATTGAGCTTACAGTTGCGAATGGAGGTGTGATAATGCATTGTATGTACCCAGTATCAAGAAGAACTTGATTTCAGTTCCATTATCAACAACATGAAGACTCATTGCTTTTGATGAATCTAAATAGTAAGGAAGGTAAAGAAGATGATTAGTTGTTCTACATAGATTGACAATGTTCAAACCATGTTGCAGGCAACATTGCTCTTCTATCTAACTTATAAAGTCTAAAGCATAAACATGAAGTACAAACAAGGGATGATACTAAGGACAATGCAGAGAAGATTTGTAATGTCAAAGCTTCCAATGGTAGGACAAACATTCTGAGTAAGGTTCTCTATGTATCCACTATCACTAAAAACCTAATAAGTGTAGGCCAAATAGTTGAAAAGGGCTTGCAGGTTAGGTTCACCCAACCTTGAGCTTTTGTGGAAGATCCATGTCAAGGCTTCAAGAAGATAGTCAGAGGTGAGAAGCATGGTAGGCTCTTTAATTTTGAAGTAGGAGAAACAAGGAACATAGCTCTAATCACTTTTGGGTCTCAAACCCTAAGTGAGCTTGAAGTGTGGCATAAGAGGCTTACTCATGTGAATGAAAGAAACTTGAAGGATATATGTAGGGATCAAAGTGTTCTAGGATTGCCAAACATATCAAAGCAACATATGATCAATGGATGTGATGCATGTCAGATTTGGAAGGCGAAAAGACAACCATTCAACCAAAAACGCTACATCACTAACAACTTATTGGACTTAGTACATACAGATGTATGGGAGCCAAGTCAAGAACCTTCATTGGTAGGATCAAGTTTGCAGGTACAAGGCAAGATTAGTTGCCAAAGGATGCTCAAAAGCTCATGGTATAGGCTATGAGGAAACATTCTCACAAGTAGCAAAGATGACTACAATCTAAACATTGATAAGTGTAGTTGCTGCAAGAAATTGGAGCTTGATGTAAAAAATGCATTTATAAATGGTTGGATAAGTAAACAGGTATACATATCACACCCTCCAAGTTTTGGAAACCCTAATTATGCATCTTATGTTTGCAGACTTAAGAAAGTATTGTATGGATTGGCATAGATTACACTACCAACCAGACTTTGATATAGCTTCATGTCCTTGAATTCTTCTCCTCCATATATGCTCAGTTTATGATTCACCTCCATTGGAGTAGGTGCTACCCTGCAATCTTCCATTTTAAACTTGATTAGCAAGTTCTTCAAATACCTTTCTTGATTCACATATACTCCATGTTGTGTATATGAAATCTCCATGCCCAAGAAATATGACAAGTCTCCCAAGTCACTAATCTTGAACTCTTTCTCCATTTGCTTCTTACGACCTTGTATGCCCTTCTCATCTGTACCTGTAAGAATTATGTCATCAACATAAAGTGTATGTTTATATAGGCATCCACTTGCGGTGAAACTTTTATGAAAAGGTATAAAAATTCCATAAGTGTGCTTTGATTAAAGCTTCTTTATTGGATGTCTAGCTTTATTTTCTTTATTGACATTGAACTTCACCCATTGATGTGGCTTTTCTTTGATCTTGGCAAGTGGCACAATGGAAAGCTATGAAAAGTGTAAAACTAGGGCTTGATGTTTGAAGGGCATAAACTTGCTTGATGGTTATATATTATATAAGATTAGATAGGTCTCATTGAGTACTTTAAGAATATGGAATAATAATTTTGACCAATTTTTACCAAAATCATTTTTGGGAAATCGTGACCGAAAATTAGGGTTTGCTAAAAATTAGGGTTTGCTAAAAATTAGGGTTTGCTAAAAATTAGGGTCTGCTAAAAATTAGGGCTTGCTAAAAATTAGGGTTTATATCTCATAATGTGACATTGTTTCCAATGCTATTCATGTCTACTCTATAAGGATGTAGAAAGTAAATCATGCTCCTCAAACTTCAACTCACATGAAGTTAAAATTTAGATTCAAGCTTGACCTAATATCAGAAGTCCCCTAAATCATTACATAATTTTTCAATGGCCAAATCATCCCTATGCACACAAGCATGTATGATTGCCATTGTTTGAACATTGGGTCATTTCCCCACTCGTCAGTACTAGTGGGAATGGTGAGCATATAAATTTTGAGAGTCATTGGCTCCGCATGTTAACAAAATGGATAGATTCCCATGCACCCATATGTTCTCAAAGTCTCTCCTCTAGATATCCTAATTGGATAAACAATTTTTGAGGAAAATCCCCAATTTAACCTGACTTTCCACCAACTTCATCCAAGACATATGCAAGGTATTTTTGGCTTTTTTTCTTTTCTCACAACCTATCCCTACTATCTTTTGCTTCTCATGGCATACCATCATTTTACATATACCTCATTTTTCTGGCTTCTATCTAGAGTTCCTTTTTGCATTGAACATGCTTGCATACTCATCTCTTGATCTTTAAAGTTCCCAATTCCCAACATGTCCTAGACCTTCTCCCAAGAGTGCTTGCTTCTATGTGAAATCTAGGAAGCTATTCAAGACTTCTTCCAAACCATAACACTACCGGGGGGGGGGGGGGGGGGGGTGTGTGATGAAGCCCGAATCTTCCTTAATGCATTTACATTCCAAGGCCCATAGGTTTCAAAAGCTGAATTAATCTTGCCTTGCCATTTACCCATATTCCTCTATGTTTTATGGTCTACACGAGCACCTATTCTCTATTCCCTATTATAGATGCTGAATGTTCTGGATCTTCAGCTTCCTTGTTGGGTGATCTCATGCGTTGAAATTGAACCAAGGATAAAACTTAGAGTAGATCTCATATAGCAAAATCAGAACCACTTACTCCTAAAATCTGTATTCTTTACTCTTTGTATCGTAGCTGCCAAAGGCTTTGGATCTTCAGCTTCGTTTCTGGACGATCTGATGCATTGAGTCTGACCAAACAATGGAAATCACAGCAAATTTCACAGAGGAAAATCTGAACGAGTTATTACTAGAAGCTGTAATTATATTGCTCGCACATAGAATCTCCACACTAGCACAAAGGGCACTTTAAAAAGGCATGTTGGATACCTGTATGAGATCGTTCCAGCAACAGACTTCTTGGTACCCGTGCATTTTTATATCGTTGTCATATACATCTTAGACTAAGAGGTTGATCTTTCTCATAAGCTTGAATTACAACTCTAATAAGGTCAGTATGTAAGGCAAAATGCAATGGAACCAAGAATCTACAAATGGATGTACATTTGTTGAACGAAGAATGATATTTACAGTATATCTGACACAGCAAAATCAGAACCACTTACTCCTAAAATATGTGTTATTCTGTGTCGTAGATGGCAAAGGCGTTGGATCTTCAGTTTCCTTTTCGGATGATCTGATTGCATTGAGTCTTACCAAAGAATGGAATTTATAGAAAATCTCACATAGTAAAATCTGAACCAGTTTTTACTAGTTTGTGTCACAGATGCCAAAGGGTTTGGATCTTCAACTTGGACCAACGAATGGAAATTACAGTAAATCTCACGCAGTAAAATCTGAACCAGTTGTGCTACTAGAAGCTGTAAATATATGATTCGCACTTAGAATCCCCACACTAACACAAAGGGCGCTTTAAAAAGGCATGTTAGGTACCTCTATGAGGACAATCCATCCAGATATTTCTTGGTACTCTTGCATTTTTATATCATTGTCATATGCATCTTAGCCTAGGAGATTCATCTTTCTCATAAGCTTGAAATACAACTCTAACAAGGTCAGTATGTAAAGCACTTCCCATGAAACCGAGGATCTACAAATTAACAATGTTTAATTTATTGTTTACAATGTCGACCATTATTAGTGACTGTTTGATCCTAGAAATTTGTTTAATGTATGTTTGGTGTACCAAGGACATCTTAGCTTTGTTCTTGATAAGACTCCTTAAAGTGTTTGCTTAGCAAAAGATCCAATGACCGGAACCCAAAAAAAGTTGGTTCTCTTCATTTTTGTTTGGTCTTGGAATATATTAATTACAGAAGCAAAGGTGACCAGATGGGTTAGAGAACCACTGGATGATCGCCTTATGAGACTAGCTTCAGACTTTTTTCTAGCGTACACAAACTCCAAGTTCCTTTTACAAACTTGACTATTTTC
The DNA here is from genome assembly GCA_020310875.1 of Ceratopteris richardii. Lineage (NCBI taxonomy): Eukaryota > Viridiplantae > Streptophyta > Polypodiopsida > Polypodiales > Pteridaceae > Ceratopteris > Ceratopteris richardii. The sequence goes on from CM035414.1 coordinate 114,399,175, forward strand.
AAAAAAATAGACAATCATTCACTTACGAACAAGCTTTAATTTCCCTGGATGCATTTTCCACTTACCTGCAAAAAATTTGAGTACTACTGTTAGCTCTTCACTAACTTTTTAAACCATGACCATACTCAGTTTCTGTTCGGAAAGAAGGATCCAACTACCCAAGAAACACATTCAGGAGACATAATATTTGTTTTACATTGGTGAACATTATCTTCATGTGGCTTCGAATAATGCAAACACATCAACTTGCCTGCTTTTATCTAGTCCATATTAGTACTTCTGTAAGGATTTCAATGATGTGTTTCTCTCTTAAAGCATGTAGAATCCCTCGTCAAAGTTGATGGACTTGTCACATAGGAGGTACGCTTTAAGCTATTAAGAGAATAATAGAGGCCAGTCTTTATAGAAGGGGCCAAAGCCTTAGTTGCTACAGTTCCAGGCATTTCTGCCAAATTCGAGTATACAGAGAAAGACCAGTTATGGCTTTTCAGCATGTTGAAAGCCCCATAAGCTTATGGCCAATCAGATAAGAACAATACTGGTTGAAGGGAAATCGCCTCTGATAACTGCATTGTGGAGTTCTTCACTGTGCATTTACATTTTAATTAAGAACAATAATGGTTGAAGGGAATCAGCTCTGTAAACTACTGAAATCTACAATGTTGCACTTAGTGAGAGTTCTTCATTATGCATTTACATTTTAATCAAGAAATTACACCACAACAAGAAGTTCAAAAAGACCATCACCAAATGTCTGTCTCGTGTATTCTAAATTGAATCCCATATGCACGAAGAACATGGATAGCAGGATTTCAAGTTAAGACCTAACATAAGCCTACCACAAGATGACATGTTGTGCACAATGAGACAACCATATTCTGCAATCTTTCATAAGATCCATATACTTGTATTGTATATATGTTACAAATGTTCTGATTATATTGCAAAGCCTCTATTATTCGCATACTTCAGAGGACCTGCTTACAAATGACAAAATGTGGATCTATCAGAGTTTCAGCTTTGATTCCCTGTAATAAGATGGACGGATAAAACAGACCCAGACTTACACAGTGCCTTTGCATGTAATTGAGAGTTAATCAGTTTCCTTGTTCCTGCCAAACCATGGAGGTGAAACCCCCTTCTGTTATTAAAAGAATATTCATCTGATGTTGAAATCTTATGGTCTGCTCCATATGATGAGAGTGATAATGGTATGTACTAGAAAATATGATTATATATGAGCAATTAGTAAAGGGCAGTCATAAAAACGAATAGTCTGCCTTAAGAGTTTGCATCATGGTTTCTCTATCAAAACGTCCAAGACTGTGATCTGGGCATACAAGAAGACTTAGTCTTCTTTTCATCTTCAAGAGCAATCATGCCCAAATGTGATGGATCCTCCAGCAACATCTTGGCAACAAGATAACCTGCAACAGACCAAGTTTGAAACTTCCTAGCCTGTTTTCCTATGAATCTTCCTAGCTTCCCATCATAATACTCTGGCCAGTGGTCCTTGGAAAGCCGGCTCTCTAGAAGCTCCATTGCCTTTCTGGCTATCTGTGGTCTTCCTGTCTTGATGCAGGCTGCTGTAAATAACCATATGAGAACTGCAAGTACAAAACATTTAAAAAATCAAATTCCAAGAGAGAATCAGCTCAAATTATAGGTTCATTATCTTGAGAACAATGATTTTGAAATTTGATGGGCTCTGAAACTATGCTCATATTCCATCCCCAAGCAGGGCAGGCAGAAAATAATTACTACTTTTTGCTTGCAGCTTAAGGTTCACCCAGTAGCAACAATGATGCACAAAACCAAAGAATAATTCTGTGAATATATTAGGTATGAATAGTATGCCATAAAGATGACGATAGAATCACATTTATTTACAGAGAATGTAAGGTTCTAAGTTAAATGATTCTTTTACGTGATATACATAAAAGAATTCCTAATACATATGACGAAACAAGAAGTAACGAGATACAGCATTCATATCTGCTCTATGTTAGACTTAAGCAATTGAATTCAATTTGCTGTTGAAAATTTAATGCTCACAATTACAAGTAAGCTACTACAAGATAATAAAGTTTATCCTAATATTATTGAACCCATGACAAAGCATCACAAGAAGAGAAGGTACTATCCCCCCCTTTCTGCATTTCTATCCAGCCCCCCATTCAATTGGAAGGTTTGGCTTGCTGGCGTGAATTATGGACAACTATATGGGGCACTAATGCAAGCACAGACCAAGTGTGGTGAAAGTAACCCTTCCAAAACCCCATACTGCTTAAGACCTCAGCGTGAATGAGTTGAGAGACACTTAACAAGTCCCTCCTTTCTGTTATAACTCATCTCCAACCTTCTTAATTAACAAAAGCAATCTTTTTGGAAATTTCAGTGTCTGTGTTCAATCTCTCTTGTGCACAACTTTGTCTCTTTAGCAAGAAAATTGCCAGCTTCCTGGAAATGAAGGCAGAGAGGAGAGCTGACACTTTATTTGTATTATGACATGAGGTGACGGCTCAGATCTGCCTATGACAAGAGGTGACAGCAGAGATCAGCATTGCAACTCTCTCTCTGAATCTACCTAAGGTAACACTGAAGATTCGACTCTAGCTAAGCTGCTGTTTCCGTTCAACATCGAAACCTTTCCCAGATGGCAGTGTTCATAGGACATTCGGTGAATACAAAAAGTTGTAAGGCATTGATCTATACT
>CM035414.1:114417264-114429764 GCA_020310875.1 Ceratopteris richardii
GGGTAACAATGTCCCACTAAAGGCCAATATGGCAAAAGTAACTATGGGAGAAAAATAAAGAATACCTGAGTGTAAGTATAGAAACTATACCTCCACCTGTTGGGCATGTTACATAGTATACAAGTGATTGTGTAAGATCATGAATCAAGTAACCCCCATCAAGTGACAACAATGTCGAAAGCTATTTGTGGTAGAGCTTTACTCAAAGCATCTACAACATTAACTTGAGTGTGAACCTTCTCAAGAATAATGCACTCAGTGGCTAAGCAATCTCTCATGAAGTGATACCTCACCTAAATGTGCTTGACCTTTGCATGATAGACCGGATTCTTAGCCAAAGCAATGGCACTCTGACTGTCACTGAGAAAATGAGGTACATGTTGAGGCAAACCCATATCACAAGCAAGCCGAGAAAGCCACAATGCTTCCTTACATGCCTCACTTGCTGCAACATACTCTACTTCTATGGTGGAAACAGTTATACATTCTTGACGACGAGATCTCCAAGAAATAGCACCTCCAACAAACCCCTCCATCAAATCTTATCTTCTTAACATACCTTGTTGTTTGCATCTCGGCAAATTATTTGAACTTCTTGAAACAATAAAGGATTTGTCTTATGTTATGAAATACAAAAATATCATTCTACTATGATCATCAATAAAATGATACATATTACTTATTACCATCAAAGGATGGCTCTTTAGTAGGTTCCCACACATCTATGTGTATAAGATCTAGCAAACCATCACTGACATAGCTTGAATGCTTGAAAGGTTGTCTACTTTGCTTGTCCATTCGACATGCTTCAAAAAGATGCACCATATTTATGTTGTTAAAATCAGCGTGGACCTTCAACAATCATTTTTCTTTAACATTTCCTTTAATCTATGTAGATTCATTTGGACAATCCTTTTGTGCCACAAATCAAGCTCTACTATCCTATGCATACCATAAAGAAATAGTTTGTATGATTTGGGATTACCTTGAATGTAAACAATCGACCTTTTTTCTAATCTCTAGTAATTAATATGATTTGCTTTGGATCCTTACTGAAGCAGCCTGTATGATTGAATCTCACTTCTAGACCTCTTTCTACCATTTGATCAACTAACATCAAATTCTTAAATAATTGTTGGCACATAAATCAATTCTTCTTGCATTTATCCTACGTGCAACATCTCCAACCTACATTATCTTATGGTGTTGTATCATCTCCTATTTCAACATAATGTTTACATGAAGGATTGTGTGTATTTGAAGACCATGAAGCATCATGAGACATGTGATTATAAAAACCACTATCTACATACCATACATCACTATGCAATTCATCTTAGTTTTTACATTCATCATAAGAACAAAATCATAATCATCACTTTTACCTTCAGCTGCATTATTTATTTGTTTTTTACTTTTTCTTGAGTAAACTCTTCTTCTATTACCACCTTGGTTATTCTCATTTTGATAGAAATCTTTGGTGTAGTTATATACCTTTCACATATGTAACAATTGTTGTCATCTTCACTCCTTTGTCTTTGATTGTAATTGTAGTAGCCTCTTCTACCTCTAGTGATTGATCTTCCCCTTCCTATAGTATTCAAGGAGCCACTTGAAGCCCCTTGATCATCATTTGATGTATTCTTTCCTCCTCAACATCTACTCAAACCTCTACCAGCTCTGCTTCCTCCTCTTGATGATCCACCATATAGATCTTGTCCTTGAGCTCCTCTTTTATTTGAAGTAGATCCATTTAGATTCATCTCATCTGTGACCATGAGTGCAACAAGCTGATAATTATAGTAATTGTCCTATGACATAAATAGAAGTAATGAATGGCTTTCCATCTCTCATCTTCCTTAAATCCATTGAGAGTATGTGCAACCAAGTCATCATCCTCCACATGAGCTTGAATTGATCATAGCTTATCTGCAATCTCTTTACGTAGTGTTGATGATGAACCTCTTCTCCAATAGCTTCAAATTCTTCATCGACATATTGCAAACTTCTCCAAGCTTCAATTACTTGCTTTGATACCAATGTTGGAGTTTATCGACCTCCAAATTATAGCTAGAAGTAGATGGCACCCACTAGTATCTAGTCCACCTTCTCACAAACTAACGTGTAGAAAACGAGTTCTACTTGCATATTTTACTACTCTTTATTCACTAAAAGTTTCTCAAATATATACTAGACATTAAGAGATTTCAAATGAGCTATAGAACACTCAAAATGGATAAATATGCTAGGAGATATGAGCTCTACAAGTGTGCAAGTTTAATGGAGAACTTGAATAGAGATCAACTTGAGAATGCACACTTTTTGCAAAGATCACTACTTTCAGCACAAAACTCCAATGAATACTAAATTATGGTATGATAGTAGACATTAAGCTTTACAATGAACCATCAAACACTTGATTTGGATTTATAATGAAGAGATACAAGCTCTGCAAGCTTTGTAAAACTACAACACACATATAGACATATGACTCTCTTGGACCTCAAGAAGATCACGAGTTCTCCTCTCTTATTATAGCATGAAAAACTATCCAAAAACCATGCTAATAAAAATCTTGTGGTAGAAATTTGGATGGAGGTATTCTACGAGTAAAAGAAGCCAAATATGGTTGGACTTTGAGAAGTAGCCACATCAACCTTCCACTATAATTGTGTTTACTCCTTGACACACTTATTGTTCTTAGCACATACATTCTCACATACTCTCTTTGGTTGTTCATTGCTATTCATTAACCCATTTTCTTAGGGAGACTCTACCTAAATAATCTTGAAATTCGACACTTGGTCATCTTTTTTGAGCATTAGTGGTGTTTGAACTATTCTAGCTCCATTATGATTCTATTCAGTTCTCTATCATAATGGCATCAGAGGTCTCAAACACATATAATGGATCGGGGGTCTAGTATTAGTTTTCCCAAGAGGATCTATAGCTTGCAAGGCAAAGACCCTTTTGATATCCAAAAATTTGATGACACAAAAGTGTATCTAATGATAAAGTTATATGAGCTTTGCATCAAGGACACGAATAGTGTTGTTGCTCATCTAAATGAATTTGATGCTATATTTTCTCAATTACAAACTCAAAAATGGAGAAGGATAATGAAATGAAAGCAGTCTTGTTGCTATGCACCTTACCATCATTGTGGGATATATTTGCATAGCTATTAGCAATTGTGAACCTAATGGTAAATTGGTATACTATGAAATATGTGTAGCACTCTTGAGTGAAGAGATCCATAGAGATTCTATGATTGGCACAGTAAGTGGAGATGCATATAGTGTTCATGATTCTTACCAAGGAAAGAATCAACAATGTGGCAAGAGCAAGAACAAGGAGAAGAATGGTCAATGGAATAAGAGTAGAAGTAAACCAAGGAAGATGGATGTCGAGTACCATTATTGTCACAAGATAGGACTTATGAAAAAAGAATGTTATGCCGTATTCACCCTCCAATCATAGTCTCATAATCATACAAAAATTGGTGATCATACTTAGGGCCTTTGCAGATAATTTCTTCCTTTTGTGCCAAAACATATATACAGGTTTCAATTTGCCGATATAAGTGCCTCAAAGTCTGCTACTGTTTAAGAAAGCTCAACAAGGTGGTTCTATTCAAGTTTTCCAGATACAATCATTTTTCTACATCAAGGTATTTTAGTGAGTGGTCATGGCCAAAAGCAATGAATTTGAATTCTCTATCTCTAACTCTGTGTCTATCTTTGTCTATGTTTTTCTCTCAACTTTGTCTAATAGTCTATTCTGCTGTGCTATTATTTTTCTTACATGGTATCAAAGCTCAAGAGGGTCTGAGTGGTGCGAAAGCAAAAAGGCAGAGGTTTCAATGACAAAAGAGAGAAGATTTCAAGTGGTACATCATCATCTACAACTGGGAATCAAGGTGGTTTGTCAACAGAAGTAGGTGGAGCACAGACAAGAGTACCAATGATGTCGGTCATCCCAATGTTGCAGATATGACCACTGACCTTCACAAAAGGTAAACTTGACGGTTTGAACTACAACCTGTGGGAGTTTAAAATCACTTCTATCCTTGATTCATATGAGCTTCTGGAGATTGTTCTTGGGATTGATCATGAGCCCCAAGACACACTTGATCCAAATAATCTTAGTCAAATGATTCCTCCTAATGTTGATCTTCTACGTGCTTGGAAACATAGAAATGTAGATGCACTCTATGATCTAGTTATAAGTACTATTGATAGTGTTATGATTCTCATTTAGCATACTGCCAAGGCATCTGGAGCATGGAACATATTGAGAAATCAATATGAAACTCATAATCAAACACGGACTCAAAACTTGGAGAATCAAATAGCAACAGAAAAGTCTATTGATGGGGAGACTACATAGGTGTTTATCACTTGCATAAAGAATCTACGAGATCAAATGGTAGAATCAAGTATACAAAAGTCAAGTGAGGAGCTTGCTTGATGTTGTCTTCGAATCTATCCACCTAAATTTGACGGTTTGGTAACTACTCTTAATACTCAAATCAGACCTCAACCACTAACTTTTGAAGAATTCAGTGCCTTACTCATGGAGGAGTTGCGGCTCAAGGAAAGGAGTAATAGCAACAAAGGAGATGTTGCATTCATAGCAAATGCCAAAGGAGGCAAAGTGGACTCTTCAAAAGATGGAGAAAAAAAGAAGAATGACAAAAAGAAGTTCAAGGGAGAGTGTTTCCACTGTAAGAAGAAAGGATAGAGAATCCAAGATTGTTGCATCAAGAAGGGTAGAAGAGAAGAATGGCTCTTTAAAAGGTGGCAAGGACAAGGAGTCTGCCAACATAGTAGAAATAGAGCTTGAGTTATTTGTTATGATAGAGGACGTATGCTCCTTGGTTACATTCGATACCTTGTACTAAAGGAGATGCATCACAGGGGTATGGTTGCACACCTGCCATCGATTGTGGGAATAAAGGAACCATGCAAAGATTGCATGATGGGCAAGCAATAGAGGAAGGTGTTTCCACAAGAAATCAAGAACAAGTCAAGCTATCCTGTAGAGTTGGTGCATGTTGACTTGTGCAGAAAAATGCCTACATAGGCCTAGGGCAGATCTTCCTACTTCATGTCACTTGCCGATGAATATAGCAAGAAGATGTGGGTGTACTTCCTTCGCAGTAATGCTCAAGCTTTTGGTAAGTATAAAGAATGGCTTCAGCTTGTTGAAACTGAAACAAGGAAGAAGACAAAGAAATTCAAGATAGATGGTAGTGGTGAGTTCACATCAATAGAGTTCTAATATTTTTGCAAGAGTAAAGGAAACAAGCATCAACTCACAATCGCACATAGCCCTCAGCAAAACAGTGTTGCAGAATGTCAAATCAAGCCATCATGGAGATGTCAAGGGGAATGTTGAAGGAAAAGGGTTTGCCTAATCAATTTTGGGCAAAGGATTTCAACATTGTTGTCTACATCTTGAATCGAAGCTACACCAAGGCACTTGATGGAAAGACTCCACAAGAAATCTACATTGGTAAAAAAACCTTCTGTTTCCCATTTCAAAGTATGGAAGTGAATGTTATGTACATTTTCCATATGGTGAGAGAAACAAGCGTCAACTAAAAAGCATCAAATCTATCTTCCTAGGGTATACCAAAGATAAGAAGGCTTATAAGCTTTAAGACCATGAGGCTAAGAAGATCATGGCAAGTTGTAATGTGGTGTTTAAGGAGGAGTATCCACATGCAGTGGAGGAGGAAAAGAGAGCTTCCACTTTATCATCAAGCAAAGGGGCAATTCACGATGAACCTAGCCCAAGAGCTATCCCTTCTACACAAGAGAAGGAAGCATCAACTTCATATGATGAGTTTGAAAGTCACCAACCTGTCATCTCCTAAGTGGAAAAAGCCATTTCCACATTGGGTGGGGTAGCTTCATGATTCAGCAAACCCCATCCAAGAGTCACTAGAATAGGTTGCAGATGGACCAAGGTGATCACAAGAATAGAGGAATAGAGATTGGCAAGAACCCATATTGTAAACATGGCCTTGATGGCTAATCTCATTCAAGAATAAGCAATGGAACCAACCAATGTGGAAGAGGCACTCCATGATCTGAATTGGAGGGCTGCCCATTCAAAGAGAATACAACAATATCATGAAGAATGGAACTTGGGAACTAGTGGATCGACCCCCTAAGCGTAAATTCATTGGCACCAAGTGGGTCTGGAAGCTAAAGAAAGTACAAAGCAAGACTTGTTGCACAAGGCTACTCACAAGTTGGAGGCATTGACTTTTGTGAATCATTTGCCCCAACTACAAGGATGACTACTATCTAAGTACTATTAACTATGGTTGCACATAAGCATTGGCCAGTCTATCACATGGATATCAAATCAGCGTTCTTGAATACAAACCTCAAGGAGGAGGTATTTGTGTCTCAACCACCAGGGTTTGAGGCTTCCCATTTAAAGAATAAGGTATGTAAGTTGAAGAAGGCATTATATGGGCTGAAACAAGCCCGTAGAGCATGGTACCTATGAGTAGATAAGTATCACCTGGATCTAGGTTTCAAAAGATGTGCTTTTGATGCTAAGTTGTATGTTCTAAAGAGAGGAGGGAAGACAATTGTGCTTGTACTCTATGTAGATGACCTTGTGTTACAAGAAATGATGATGTTCTTCTTCAACAAACTAAAGATGCGTTGAGTTCAAAATTTGAAATAACATACTTGGGCTTAATGCATTATTGCTTAAGCCTTGAATTTGGTAGGAACTAGGGAAGATTTTCATCTCTTAACAAAGGTATGCAGGACAAATATTAAAGGCATTTGACATGGAGGATTGCAAGAAATTACACGCATCGAGGTCAACACAAAATTATCTATTGAAAATACTTCATCTCTAGTGGATATTGGAAGATACAAGAAATTAGTTGGAAGTCTCATCTACTTGTGCAATAGCAGACCAGATATCTCTTATGTTGTTGGAGTACTAAGAAGGTTCTCTAATAAGCCTTGTCAAAACCATTGCAAGGCAAGCATGTAGATACTCAAGTATGTAAAAGGAAACACTAAATATGGTATTCTTTATGAAGAAGGTTCATCTCTGGTCAGTTGACTATGATTCAAATTGAGCAAGAGATATTGATACCAAAAAATCAATTTTTGGATATTTCTTTTCTTAAGGATAAGGGATCTTCTCTTGGATCAATAAGAAGCAACTGACTACAATATTATCTTCTATTGAATCTAAGTACAAAGCTTCATGTGTTGCAGCATGTGAAGCAATATGGTTGAGGAGGATCCTGTGACACATAGGAATACAAGGATAGGAGGCTATAGAGTTGGTGTGACAACCAAAGTTGCATGGCCATCACCAAGAATCCTATTTTTAATGCATGTACCAAGCGCATAGAAATTCAGTATCACTATGCACGTGAGTTGATTGAGGACGGGGTCATGGAGATAAGCTATTGTCCAACTGAAGAAAATGGAACATACATCTTTACCAAGGTCCTTGGGAGAGAGCAACTTCTTCGACACTTTCCAAAGCTTGGGATTGGACCAAGAAGGTAGTTCACCATAGGGTGGAAATTGAGGGGGGGTAGATATCCTCAATACTCCACCCTCAAGTGACCACAAATGATCCATGGTGCTCTAAGTTGTAAGGCCCCATTATGAGGAGAAGCCATTGTGAGAGCCCAAACATTTTGGAACCCTAACTTCTAAGTTAGATGAGGTCTATGTGTGATTGTTGATGGCTATAGATGATCTTTGTGACCCTAGCCATTAGGTTAGGTAGGGCATATACTTCCAGGTCATTAGGTTGCCATTCAAGGTGAAAATAAAGGCCCTATGGTGTCACACAATTTCCCCATAGAACCTTAATGGGGGGAATGTAGAAGGGGGCTTGCCCCCTTCTGCCGTGTCCAAGGGGCCTATCCCCTCGGCCCATAGGGCCGAGACGGTAGGAACTCTTATTGTGGAGATATTGTCAAATTGTATAATTTGCTGGCTATTTTGTATCTCTCGACTACATTTATCTATACTGAATCCTCTTGTAAAAGCTATACAAGCATGACCCATGTTGGAAAACACCATTGTTGTAACTGCATTACACTTGGCATCTGAGAATTTGAGTTCTCTATCTCTGAGTTTGTGTCTATCTTTGTCTGCATTTTTCTCTCAACTCTCTTTACTCATTTATTCCATTGTGCTATTATTTTTCTTACAACAACAATTTCACATGTGTCATCCGATAGGCATTATGATGATTTTTACTATCAAGAGCATATTATATGTTGGTGTAATTTTTGTTTTGGCATGTATCGAAGACCACTACTGGAATGTATTGAACATGAGGTAGATTATGGTATTTTTGAGCGTGCACCACCACAATGTGATAATGCTTGGGTATGTATTGATTCCATAAATTAATGCCATTATTTTATTTGAAAACCATATAAAAAATAAAACTATACTTAATATATAGGAATATTTTCTCGATGATGATGATGATGATTCTCCTATTAATAATGCTAGTATGCCTCGTACACGTAACAGACATGCCATTTTTCAATTACAAATCAAGGTTTCTCAAAATCCTCTACCTCCTAGTTTATAGACTCAAACTGTTGGAGATTATCCATTGCCAACTCGTGATCATCCTCTAGTACAAACATATGATAGAAGAAGATATGGAGGATGGCATAGAGGACCACTTCCTTTAGATGGGGAGGTTTTTAACTTTTGGGGTAGTTTCTATATGATTGCTCCCTCCAGTATCACTAGTGTTGGTTTTGGTCTCTTTATTATATAATATTTGTATGTGCCTCCAAACTTTGAAGTCATTGTTATGTAATTTTTTGGTCCTATATATAGATGGGGAGATTTGCCTAGACTTACATGTTATATTCAAAGCATGAGTACTTATGGATTATGCATGAATGTAGCTTCTCTTGCTAGTAGAGGGATTACACATGCAAAAAATGAAAGATTATATATTGATGGAAGACCTTACATGCATGGAAATATGGCAAGTTTAATAAATAGTAGTCGAGGAAATAATAGTTCAATGAATAATTGCACATACATATATACACATACACATCCACACACATACACATACAATGACACACATACACATACACATACACATACACATACACATACACATACACATACACATACACATACACATACACATACACATACACATACACATACACATACACATACACATACACATACACATACACATACAAATATACACATATATTTATTTATTTATTTTCATTCATAATACTTTTTTCATGAACTTGCAAGTTACTATTTGAAAAGTTTTTACCAAGCAACAATATTCTTCCTACATCACATGATGAAATGAAGAAGATGATCAACAATCTTGGTATAGATTACTATTGTATACATGCATGTCCTAACAATTCTATTTTATATAGAGGTGAACATGTAGACTCTTTGACATGTCCAAAATGTCAATCTCCTCTATATAAGGATGAAGAGGGTAAAATCCCAAATAAGGTATTGAGGAATTTTTCATTGGCTCCATGAATTAAACATATGTTTCAAAGCCCTCAATTATAAAAGCTTTTGACATGGGGATTTTATCATAAAAGTACTGATGGAGTAATGAGAATTCCCAAAAATAGTGCATCCTTTCAAGATACTGATTCTAGATGGTTTGATTTTGCACATGCCATGCAATCTAAAGTTAGGAGTGACATTAGATGGGGTTAATCCATTTTTTATGAAATCTAGTAAATGTTCAACATGGCCAATGGTAGTCATCAACTACAATCTCCCGCCATACCTTAACATAAAAAAGGAACATTTATTGCTTTCACTTTTAATCCCAAGAAAAAGACAAGTTAAAGACATGAATTTATATCTTGCTCCTCTCAATGACGATCTCCAAGAGTTATGGAGAGGTATTAATTTTATTGATGTATCAAAAAACATTAATCAAAGACACATTATGGTAAGTAGAATTGTGGCTTGAACTATACACAATTTTCTAGGATACAGTGTTTGTTCAGGTAAAAACCAATGATACCTATGGATTTGTATTGGAAATGAAAAAATGGGCCTCTTGTAGATCCACAATCCAAAATCTTCAGTGATGATGAAGATGATGAGAATGTGAGATTAGAGATAAGGAAAATTGTCACTATCAGAGAATATATTGATATGGTATTCTTTGGATTATTGGACAAAGTTAAAGATTTGTCATCTTCTTGATCCTATGCATATATTCAAGAATATTGGTTATTCATTGTGCAGCATCTTCTTGGATTAAAAGTCACAACAACATCAAGAAATGATTCAAAGGATCAAAACTCAAAACCAAAGTTATGGCCAACGTATGAACCTACTCCTTGGATACTTACAACAAAGGAGATACAAACTATCAGCAATAAGATTCAATTGATTGGATGATACGAGCTAATCTAGGTTAAAGATACATGATTGGCATAACTTTTTGAAGCACATTCGACCTGTTGTTATCAATGGATGTGCAGCAAAAGGAGTATGGGATGTGATCTATCATCTTGGATTACTTATAAGGTAATTATCATATTGTTATGTTTAATATATAAGACTATTTGATATCTTTTCTTTACAAATTAATTTCTTTATAATTTAATTTATGAATGATAATAGATGGATTACATCAAAAGAGGTTGACAGAGACTCGATCCCACAAAACAAACATGAATGTAGGGAGCTACTATATGTGATGGAGAAAGAGCTTCCAATATCATTTTTTGATATTTAAGTTCATTTATTGATCCATCTTGTGGATAAAATAGAGATTGCAAGAATTGTAAAAAATCAATGGATGTTTTGGGTCGATTGATTTATGGGCATATTAAAAGGTTATATGTGATAAAGACCAAAACCAGAAGGTTCTATGGCAAATGGGTGGATGCTTGAGGTGTGCATGTACTATGTTAGTGAATACCTCGAAAGAGTTCATGGAAAAGATTCCCACACATGGACTAATGAGTACTATTCAAAATTGATAGATAAGGTATTATCAAGTAAGGTAGTTCCATTTCAATTTACGTTGCAAAAAAAAGTGATATTTCTACTTTTATTGCATATAATAGCAAATGCATGCAATCATTCGTTAATGAGTATGAGTAAGAACTTCAAAATCTCTCAAGTAAAAGATGGAGAAACAAAAGATATAGACATAATCTCGATAGTAATGAGAATACAGATATATCTTCTTTCACGAATTGGCTATACACTTGTATGCAATGAGCCAATGCAAATAATGAACGAATCTCAGATGAGCAAAGGGAGTTCATGCTAATTTGTGAAAGAAAAGTATTTTGATTTTACTAATATCTATTTTTGCACATATATGTATATTAGTTTCTCTTCTAATAATTTCTTTTTTATTGTAGGCCCAAATGTTCACTAATATGTGGGCTTATGGACAACATATTTGAACCAACGTTATTGATTCTTTGCATAAAACAGAGGATTCAACTATTGTTGCTCCTTTCAAGCAACTATCACATGCTAGTTTAAAAGATATGAACTTTATAGATAGCGAACTTGGCTACGTATGAACCATTGTTGGTATCTACAAAATATCATTATGTATCTTCAAAGAGGTTAAAAAAATTATATTTCTTATGATATAGTTTATTATTTTTTAAGCATATAATAATGAACATTTGCTTTTTTTACTTTTCCATAGGTTATTTTTAAGGCCTACAATTTTGCATATAGCTTTATTTTTTAGCACAAAATCACTCCCATGTATGTATGCATGTGTGTCATACGTGTCTATGTATATAGATATGAGTGTGATCTATGCATGTATACACACACACACACACACACACACACACACATATATATATATATATATATATATATATATATATATATATATATATATATATATATATATATATATATATATATATATATATATATATATATATATATATATATATATATATATATATATGTGTGTGTGTGTGTGTGTGTGTGTGTGTGTGTGTGTATGTGTGTGCAGATGTGTATTCATGAGTGTTATATGTATGCATGTGTTAGTATGCATAGATGTTTGTTTCATGTGTATGTATGTGTGTGCATGTGTGTGACATATGCAAACACACACACACACACACACACACACACACACACATATATATATATATATATATATGTATATATCAGAGACTAGATACAACTATTGCATAATGATATGATGGAAAAAACATTATGAGGGTCTAAACGAGTACAATATGACAAAGGTGAATCTAACTTACTCTCTCAAAGTCTATAGTAACCATTTATGCATAGAATTTGCCTCTTCTATGTTAGCTCTTTCATCAATAAGTGCATCATGTAAATTTGAATAACAAATAAACTGATCTACATTATCATTTGAAACTTTTAAAGGTTCCCTCATTACACTATACCAAAAAAAGGGGGCATATCGACACCCCAAATTAAAAAAAGTAGTGAAAATCA
>CM035414.1:114434764-114439764 GCA_020310875.1 Ceratopteris richardii
TATAGAAGCAAAGAAACGTTCCACAAAATAGACAATCAAGATAGGTTGCACAATCATCTCGACATTGTTGATATATTTAGGTAGTGATGTGTGTGAACACACTAGAACTGCCGGGGCACTTTTTTTCCCTCTTTAGGAGGTTTTTTCCCCCCGGCTTGTAGGTATGCCTATTGCCCTAATGGGCTACTTATCTTTGTACATTCTCTAGTAATACATCCAATATTGTGTGTTGTGCTCCAAGCTTCTTCTTCTTCCTTGTGCTGTTTGCGTGCTTCTGCAGACGTCTAACTCCAACAATTGGTGTCAAAGCAGGCCGTCGCTTCATCTAGGGTGCGGTCAACACTCCTCCGTTTGCAGTCTCATAATCACATGAATTTTGGTGAGCATACTCAGCATGTTTTTGAAATCAATTTTGCTTTGCTTTGTGGTGCCGAAATCACGATCTGAGCTCGTTTTGGCCTCCGAACGCACTATCATAGTGCTTGTGCAGGCTATTTCATCTTTTTGTGCCAAAGATATATACCAATTTTTGTTCGCCAATATAAGCATCTTGAAGTCTGCTATCGGTCTAGTGGAATTTTTCTTGGCAGTTCTGTTCAACTTTTTGAGATACAATCAATTTTCTGCATCAAGGTATTTTAGTCATCGGCCATGGCTGAAAGCAGTGATGTATTCCGTATGTTGGTTGTTGAGGATAAGTTGGATGGTACCAACTACCCGTTATGGGCTTATATGGTGCGACATGTGTTGATTGCAAAAGGACTGTGGAACATTGTGCACGGTGTCGAAAAACGTCCTATCACACTTGCAACTGTTACAACTGCAGGTACTGAAGCTGATGCAGAAGGTGTCGAAGATGGTGATATTCTGCATATTCTTGTTCGTGCTAGGATTTCTATTGCACCTACTGCAGAGGAGATTTGTTGGGATGGCAGAGATGCCCAGGCACATGCATTGATAGCTTTGTCTGTCAAACGTGCCATTATTCCTCACATTCGCTCTTGAAGAACAACTAAAGATGCTTGGGATACACTTATCACATTGTACCAAGATAGGAATGAGGTTCGTGTTGCTTACCTCCGAAAATAGTTGGAGAGTGAGCACATGAATGAAGGTGATTCTATGGACTTCCTAACGAAGATCAAAGACTTGAAGGAACATTTGATTTCTGTTGATGAGGTTATACTAGATAGCTCACTTGTGCAGACCGTTTTGAATGTTCTTCCTAATTCATATGAGAGTTTTGCTTCTACTCTTCGGTTGATGATGAAAGGCTCGCCTGTTGTGACGTCTTTGCCCTGTGCCACATGTAACGTAGTGTCATGGGGCTACCTAATCTGAAGTTGGATCCTTGGCTCAGCCACCATGTGTTCAATGTTTCCTTGAGGTGTATCATCTGGTACCTCAATCACAATCTGCACTTTGTTTTGTAATAGCTCTGAATCCGTGTTCACTGGAGTTTGTATTTCCTCTTTGATAGGTGGTTTTGCATATGTAACAGTTGTTGGAGCTTCTTTGATGCTGATTTTTGTCGTATCATTCAATTGAATGACATGCTCACGTTTATTGGAATCTTTTATGTTCTTTTCCTTTTCTTCGTGGTTGTCTGGCGTCACTTCGACTTGATTGATCTCGGTCCATTCTTCCTCGTGAGTTTCTGTCCTTATGTCAGTGTCCAGGGTGTCTTTTTCGTGAATTTGCATCAGAACTCGAATCATCTAAGCCCAGTTCTTTGTATCTCCCAGGTTGTTTTGGGGTCTTTTCTTTACTCCATTGTTGTTTCTCTTGACTTGCTTGTCTATAATGATGACCTTGAACATTCACATTTACCTGTCCTTGCATGTACTGATGTGTCTCTTCTAGGGCAGCAGAGAGATCTCTCTTGGTAATAGGCATTTGGGCTACCAGAATCTTTGGTAAAATGTGTGTCCGCTTTGATTGGGGTGTAGCTTGGGCTTCTTCCTCTCATAGGCGCTTTGTACCCCTCATGGGTTTCTGTGAACTGGTTCCTGCCTCTTCAACAACAGCAGCTGCTTTCTTTTTCTTGGGGACCGTAGCGGATTTGGCATATTTGGCTAGCCCTTCTGAGGTTGGCATCTCACGCAAGCAGTTTTTCATCTCAAGAGCCTCATATATAAGTAATGTCAAAGTCGAACTCCCATTTAGAAACTTCTTCTGACCCCATTTCTTCTGGGCTTCAAATAATCTCTCTTGGACATAACCAGTCATGTTCACTTTATTCCCAATTTGTTTCATTGCATGAGATAGTAGTTGTACAACAATCTTTTGTGATGCAGTATATCTATGCATACTTGGGAAACAAAAATGTTGGTGCACTAGATGGACAACATCTTCAATATCAGTCCTGTTGATATCCAAAAAGGACCTCTTTTTAGGATCATGACATTCCTCTTTGACATTAGTGATCCCTTCTTGATTCCATCCAGAGGCTTTGTTGATTATTGTTGGAGTTAGACGTCTGCGGAAGCACGCGAATAGCACAAGGAAGAAGAAGAAGCTTGGAGCACAACACACAAGACTGAATGTATTACTAGAGAATGTACAAAGATTAGTAGCCCATTAGGGCAATAGGCGTATATACAAGCCGGGGGAAAAAAACCTCCTAAAGAGGGAAAAAAGTGCCCCGGCGGTCCTAGAGTGTTCACACACATCACTACCTAAATATATCAACAAATCCCCCCTAGGAGTGATGCGGTGAACAAGGAGCTGGCACTCATGTATAAGGAAGTGCCAAGCTATGTGGAAATCACTCCACAAAAGGAAGTAAGCCCAAAGCTTTGCGGAAAGCTTCAAACTTCTCCCTAGGCAGAGCCTTCGTGAAAAGGTCTGCAATGTTCTCCTGCGTGGGCACATATGCCAAGCTGATCTCCCCAGCAGAGAACCTCTCCCTGACATAGTGATAATGCACCTCAATGTGCTTAGTGCGAGCATGGAACACAGGGTTCCTCGCAACTGCCAATGCGCTCTGACTGTTAGTGAAGATGGTGGTGGCAGAAGACTGGCCAACACCCAAATCAGCCATAAGGCGTCTGAGCCACACACACTCAATAGTCGCTGTGAAAGTTGCCCTATACTGAGCCTCACAACTGGAAGTGGCCACAGTAGGCTGCTTCTTGCTCAACCAAGATATACATGAGCTACCAAGCATGAAGCAAAAACCACTGGTGGACACACGAGTGTCATAGCAACCAACCCAATCTAAGTCAAAAAAAGCATGCAAATCTGGCGGTAGTGATCCCCCCTTGGGATAAAACAACCCAAGTAGCTGAGTACCACTCAAGTAGCGAAAGATGCGCTTAGCCGCCTTCCAATGCGTGACTCCTGGGCAATGCATAAACCTGCTCATCTGTGAGACAGCAAACTGAATATCTGGCCGAGTAATGCATAAGTAAATCAAGCATCCAACAGCCTGCTGATACAGAACATCATCAAATGCATCTCCAGCATCATGAAGACTCAATCGTAAACCTGTCTCCATAGGAGTGGCAATAGGCTTACAGTCTTCAAGGCCAAAATGTTGCAATAATGTGTCAATATATTTCGTTTGACACAAAGCCATTCCACCATCAACTTGCATAAACTGAATGCCCAAATAGTGATGCAAATGCCCCAAATCAGACATCTCAAATGAGGCATGCAAATCAGCCTTAAAATCAGCAATATGCTTCTCAATAGGACCAGTGAGCAACATGTCGTCTACATAGACAACAATGATCAGAAGCACATCATTAGCACGCTTAACATATAAGGTGCTTTCAGTTGGACTGTTCTCAAAACCATGTGCAATCAAATAGGCATGTATCTTCTCATACCAAGCACGTGGTGCTTGCTTTAAACCATATAACGCCTTCTTTAACCTGCACACCTTGTTTTCATGCCCTTTCTGCACAAAGCCACGGGGTTGAAAAACATACACTTCTTCATGCAAGTCACCATTCAGAAATGCTGTTTTAATGTCCAACTGATGTACATTCCAAGCATGATGGGCTGCAAGTGCACAAATGCTCCGAACAGTAGTCATATGGCATGTAGGTGGAAAGGTCTCATCAAAATCAATGCCTCTTTCCTGCGCATAACCCTTTGCAACAAGCCTAGCCTTATACTTGTCAACTCTACCATCAGGTTTACGCTTCAGCTTGTATACCCACTTAGTGCAAATGGCCTTCTTTCCAGGAGGCAAGTCACATAAAGACCATGTATCATTCTTCATTATAGCATCATATTCAGATTGCAGAGCAGCCATCCAATTTTCTGAATTCTGTGCTTCATCAAAAGAAACAGGCTCATTCTCATCACAGAGACTAGATGCAGCCATAGCATAGCAATCTGATGCAAAGGAGGCACTATGAGAGCCTGAACGAGTACGATATGACAAAGGTGCATCTAATTTGCTGTCACGCAAAGTCTGCACCAGCCATTTTGGCATAGTTTTTGCCTGCTCAATATCAGCTCTCTCATCAGCAAGTGCATCCTGTAAATCTGCATCAGAAATGGAATGATCTGCATCATCATATGAAACCTGCAAAGGCTGAGAAGTTGCCTCATTAGGACTAGCACTAGACTTTCCACCTGTAAAAAGAGGCATCAAAGTATCATACATGTCTTTGGAGCTAACAGATGTCTCCTTAGTACATGAAAGCAATGGCTGAATAGCATCTTCCACAAATACAACATCACGGCTAACCAGAATGCGTTTAGTCTGTGGATGATACAGGCGATAGCCTTTACTTTCAGAACTATATCCAACAAAAATACATTTAACTGCTTTATCATCCAATTTTCTGTGATGTTGTTCAGGCACTAATGCATATGCCAAACAACCAAAAACACGCAGATGAGCAATAGATGGCTTGCGGTCATGCCAAGCCTCATATGGAGTGATAGACTGCAGTGCTTTAGTGGGATACCTGTTCAGTACATATGCTGCACACATGACAGCCTCAAGCCAGAAACTATGAGGTAAAGCTTGACTCTTGACC
>CM035414.1:114462264-114517264 GCA_020310875.1 Ceratopteris richardii
CTCATATCTCCATTCTCCTGCAAATTCTCTTTGCCTGAGTGTGTCTCTGAGTGTGCGGGATTGAGATCATTTTTCTCTGGGAGCAGATCGAGGGACAAAGGAGTAATGCTAAACATTTTTTGTAAATAATTAGCATTCAAGTCAGGAGATATGATGATATGTAGGGGAGACAGGAACAAAACGGATGCTAAGAGACGGGAAAGAGCCGCTGCAAAGGTCGGTGAAGGGAAACAGGAGGAGGAGCTATGGCCGCAGGCCGGGGTTGGGAGATCTTATATTACAGAGCGCTGTCGCTGTAGCCTGTAAACAGAAGCCGGGTCTTCTTAAGTGGACACTGGCCGGCGCTTCGGACCGCAAAGAGGCTCGTTTGCAGCTAAAGAGCGAAAAAGGGGAGGGACTGCGGAATGGGTTCGTTGTTCAAAGCCATTTTCGAGCGAATCCATGTGGACGGCATCGTGTACGACTGAGTTCTGAGTGCAGCTTCATCAACGCCTTGTCTCGCACATACTACGTACATGATGATGCTATGCGTTAGTGAGCAGAGCTCAAGCCTCAAAGTCACTCTTGTCTATGGTCATTGGGCTTGTTCCCACGAATGGAATGGTAGGGGGAGTACATTACTTAATGAGCCAAAAGTGGATAGTTTAGAGCCAAAAGTGGATACTTTAGCTGCATAACTCCATGTCTTCTTGTGGAAGGGGACTCCTAAGATTTGTGAGTTTTTAGTAGCTTAGGGTCTCATGCACAAGTATACCCATCCTTGAAAGTTGAAAGCATCATAGTTTGTCTTGTGCATGTCTTGGTATGTGATGTTGTTATGCATCATCCAACTCGGACTCTAAGTCATCCATGTCTAGGGTTGAGTGGATAGTTCAACCATGCATAAATATATGCCTTCTTGTGGAATAAAAACTCCTTTTGGACTTTGTTAACATATAGCAACTTAAATTGGCCAAAAGCTTAGAGTTTAGTTATGCATAAAATAGCCAAAAACTTAGAGTTTGGCTATGCATAAAATAGATGTCTGATGGTGGAAGGAGAACTCTTTGATGCATAAAATAGCTGCTTGTTTGTGGAAGGAGAATTCTTTTTGGACTTTGTGATCACTTATGAGCAACATTGTGCCTCTATCACATGCATACTCATCCATGAAACGTGGTGGGCTCTTCGCTACTAGTCCCACTTCTTGTTTCATCCATTGTTGTGTAGAAACCCCCACTTCTTCTCTCATCCATGCTCATTCTCTAGCAACCCCACTTCTTTTCTCTTCTTCTCTTGCTAAAGTGGAATCTCAAATGGAATCATCCTCTGGGGTTGAGATGATGCTGCATTAATTATCTAAGCTTCATCACTTAGTGATGAAGAAAAAGAAAGAAACTTTTACATGGTTGGCTTTCAACCACTAATAAGATAGAAAAATTGGAAAGTGAAGCTCATGTGCACACACAAACAATGTGGAAGACTTGTGCACTTCTTCTTCCCTTGTCCTCTCTCGAGTTGGGTCTTCACATATAAGGGTGTCCCATGGGCAATGTGTCTTCACTTGCAATAGACTTTTAACTTCACAATCTAGCACCAATGTTGTCAATGCAAATAGACATAGAGTTCTTTGTCCCTTTTTTGTTGTTTTACAAAAGCAACATCCTTTCCGATTTTCACATAAGTGATTGCGGCCTTTTTCAAAGATCACTTCAAAGTTGAGAAGAAAATCAAGTGATTGAACTGAATAATTCAATATTTTGGTCAAGTTGATTCTATTAGAAATTGTATGATGAGCTCAAACTTGAACGGAGAGCCTCACGTCCAAAAAACTTGGAAATTCCAAAGTTGAAATGAATAGAGCTGAATGAATGCTTTAAAGGTTTTTTTTGTATAAAAGAACATAATTTTTTCTTACGAATGTAACCTCTAAATTATAAAAATTAACAAAAATACAAGAGAGTTAGAGAGAGTTACAAAGAAGGTTGATAACCTTTTCATCCCCTTCATGGAAGGCCCATTTTTTTTATATATTTAGGTATTGATGTGTGTGAACACACTAGAACTACCAGGGCACTTTTTTCCCTCTTTAGGAGGTTTTTTCCCTTAACTTGTAGATGCGCCTATAGCCCTAACAGGTTACTAATCTTTGTACATTCTAGTGGTAATACATTGAGTAATGTGTGTTGTGCTCCAAGCTTCTTCTTCTTCCTTGTGTTTTTCGTGTGCTTCCACAGACCTTGAGCTCCAACAATTGGTATCAGAGCAGGTCGCCTTTCATCTAGGGCATCATCAACACCCTTTTGGTCATAGTCTCATAATTGTAACACTTGTGCATGCAATTTCATCTTTTTGTGCCCAAGATATGTATAGGTTTATGTTCGCGAATATAAGAGGCACGAAGTCTACTACAGGTTTAGTGAAACTCATCAGGGCAGTTATGTTCAAATTTTTCAAAAACAGTCATTTTTCTCCATCAGGTATTTTAGTCAGTGGACATGGCTGAAAGCACCGATGTATTACATATGTTGGTTCTTGAGGATAAGTTGGACGATACCAATTACCCATTATGGGATTATATGATGTGTCATGTATTGGTTGCAAAAGGATTGTGGAATATTGTGCAGGGCATTGAAAAACATCCTATTACACCTGCAAATTGTTGGGGATGTAAGGGTCATGTGACCTTACCCCCATATTCATATATATACATCATATATAGAGCATTGCTTCAAGAGAGATCATTATGTGGGTTTCGAGGCTCCCACGCATATCCGCGCGTCGTTCCTCTCTTCTCTCTCCCTCCATCTCCTCCTTCCTCCTCTTGTTCTGCACACCAAAGCCCTTCATTGGTATCAGAGCATGCTGAAGGCTGGTGTGCAAGAAGCTTCAATGGAAGCTTAGGTGAGAAGAGGTAGAAGTGCAGGTCGGCATCTCTTGACAACTGTTCAGTATTTCGGTCATAACTCGAGCTAGGAAAATCGGATTGACGCGTTTTAAAGTTCTCTGCGTAGCTAACACAAAGAGCTACAACTTCACAGAAGGACGCAGAATCTGGTTCGGACTTTTGAAGTGCCGAAAATTCGAAAAACGCAGAGAATTGTAGAAGGCGAATCTACATTGAGTAGTACAACAGGTCGGTTTTTTTGCCATAACTTGAGTTCTACATATCAGAATGTGATGATTTAACTTGCTGCTCGTAGCTTGGAAAAATAGCTACAACTTTGTAGAAGAACTCAGATTCAGATTCTGAGTTTTAGATTGCCGAAAGTGCAGAATACAGAGCAGTACTATTGTAAGTGAAAGTGAAATTGACAGCAGGTGCTTGTTTTGAACATATCTTGAGCTACGCACCTCCGATTGAGGTGTTCTTTATGTCGTTACGTAGCCAAGAGTTAGATCTTGAAGTTTGCTGAAGACCAAAAGTTTAGACTCAGAGGTTATCACCACTGAAACAGCAAAACACAGAGCAACAGATTTTTGTCAAACGAACCCTAATTGCACTTGGAGGTTGAATTTGCTTTGAAACTTCTTCGAGAGAGAATTTATGGTGTGCAAGCTCTTATTTTCAGAGCTTCAAAGCATTGTACATATATGATCATTGTGGTAGCTCCTCCATATGAGAGTAGAGCATGATCTTGTTACGTAAGATGGCATGTAAGATGACATTGTGGTATACTCTTTTTTGAAAATTATGTCATCATGAGTTCGATCATGGATGTATAGTGGCATTGTGGTCTATATCTTGCTTATGCCACTTGGTTATGGATTTACTTGCCGATTGCACATACTTTTATGAGAGTTGATTTTGGATCTTGTTTGGTACTTGTATCTTTTGTTTTCCTTGCAGGTACATGATCCATATTGGAGCCTCAGTTACACATTCATTTGTCACTATTATTAGCATTTGGTCATTGACTGATATATATTTGCCAGTGTGATTCTTGGCATATGTGGATGGTGATTCCCACATGGTTATTTTGGTTCTAGAGTCCATTTTACAGAGGAGATGCTGCCGAAATTTTATCGGCTTTTATGCTAGAAGAGAGCTCTAGTGGATCTTGAAGCTTGTGCGATAGCTTTGGATCATTGACTATCTCCATTCACTTGGACTTGGTCACAGGTTGTTTGTGACAGGTTGGACCATCTTGCAGGATTTATTCTTGAGTGGGAGTTGTATTGCCATTGTATTGGCGTGTATTACCATTAGTTTTTTGGCACATGTAGTTGCCATTATCTTCTTGATTTATATCAGTGACAGGTGGTGACAGATTATTCATTGTTCTTTGGTGATTGGTTATCTTGTTTGATTGCTCAGTTTTCAGGGGATACTCTGTCGAATTTTTCCCAGGATTTTTTCACATCTATTTGGTCCCTTTGGAGACTTGGTGAGCAGGCTTATGCTCATGGTTTTATATGCATGCTAGATGCATGGTTATGTGACAGGTGGTTCACATAGTTCCTTCTCCATCGAGACATTTGTGATATGACTTATGCATATGGATATGCAGGTGTGATCCTATTCAGGATAGAGTATTGTTTCTAGTCTCTTGTTATATTGCTAGTCTATTGGATTGCCAGCATGGCGTCTTCTCGATTTGATGGCACTGACTTTCCGAGATGGAAAGCTCAGATGTGGCATATATTGGTTCGTGCAGGGTTACACATGTATGTGCATAGAGATGCACAGAGGCCTCGTGAAATGCCCGACCATTTATGGATGGATATGGATGCATTGGCCAGCTCCACTATCCGATTACAGCTTGTGGATTCTATATATGAGTCCATTATGTATGAGGAGACGAGTAGTGCATTATGGCAGAGACTACATGATATGTATGCGAGTCCATTGACTCATGTGAGACATAGATCACATCGACGATTTCGATGTTGGCACTGTGGTCATGAGGGCCATATTCGACGACGCTGCTTCAGGCGGATGCGACGACGATGTCAGAGATATGCACGTGATGCAGGTCAGGTAGTGATTTCAGGAGAGTCTATGACAGTTGATTATGCCAGTGATGGTGATGTCATTTTCTCCTATGGATCATCTCAGGATTCCTCTTGTTCATTGGATAGCACACATATGGCTTGGTTGCTTGATGCATTAGCTACTTTTCATGTTACTCCACATCGTGAGTGGTTTTGTCGATTCTCACGTGAGAGTCGTGGATGTGTGCAGTTGCCTGACGATACGACATATGACATTGAGGGTGCAGGAGATATATGCCTTATGCTACCTAGTGGAGCATCACTTATGCTCAGACATGTACGCTATGTGCCTTCATTCCCTATGAGCTTGATTTCAGTTAGCCAGTTACAGGAGAGCAGATGTTATGCATTCCTTGGTGAGCATCATTTTCAGTTGCGGTTGGGAAAGCTTATGCTTGTCAGAGGTGCCAGGGTTGGGCACAGGTATCCACTACAGGTACTTCATGTGAGAGACAGTCTCGTCTCAGTGGGAGTTCAGCCTTATGTGCGTTGTGAGACTCATCATGTCTCATTCTGTCTACCTATAGATAGGTCTATGGACATTCTTGATGCACATGTATGACATGATTCAGATGCTTAGATGGATGCACATGTAGAGCATGTTTTGGATGCTCATGATGCTTATATAGAGCATGGTTTTGTTGATCATGTGGATGCTCATTTGGAGCACACTTTGGATGATCAGTTGGATGCTTTAGAGCATGATGTGGATGCTCATATAGAGCATTATGATGATACTCAGTTAGAGTGTGATCATCAGTTTGACCTTGGTGTTGATGTTGTGCAGTTAGCTCATGTGGAGCATGATCATACACTTGATGTGGTAGAGCAGGATTGCTCTCATGATACACAGTGTATGGTAGAGCATATTAGCTCTCAGGATGCAGACCTAGACACATCCTTGGTTGATAGGATGGCTGATTTGGATGCTGAGGAGTCAGCAGTTATGCAGTCATTCTTGGATTCGCTCATGCCAGATGTTGACATAGATATGTCAGGACATGTTGGTCTTGACGATGGTGCTTTGGATGCCTTGGATAGAGGCATGGCTGACATGCTTAGGTTAGCCAGGATAGCACATGTTTCGTCAGCATTTGGGAGTTTGATGTACGAGTTGTTATGCTTGAGACCAGACATTGCAGTTGCTATTGGAGCATTTGCACTTGGAGTTGTCAGTCGTTCGATGATTGACATAGGCATGGAGCGAGTGGGAGCTTTGCAGTAACTTCATCAGTTCTTGCATCAGTCAGATGTGAGCTCGACTCTTATCGATATGAGTCTAGAGCAATTTGAGGTGCATGGATACACCTTGTTTGAGGCAATTGGTGTAGGCTGATTTGGTATGGGTAGAGATCCGGACTCTTCCTGTACATTATTGTATAGTCCTACATCATTCTTTGTATATGTTACCACTTATGGTCACATTGACCCTTAAGTGGGAGATTGTTGGGGATATAAGGGTCATGTGACCTTACCCCCATATTCATATATATACATCATGTATAGAGCATTGCCTCAAGAGAGATCATTATGTGGGTTTCGAGGCTCCCACGCATACCCGCGCGTCGTTCCTCTCTTCTCTCTCCCTCCATCTCCTCCTTCCTCCTCTTGTTCTGCACACCAAAGCCCTTCACAAACACAGGTGCTAAAGGTGATGTAGATGGCATTCAAGATGATGATATTCTTCATCTTCTTGTTCATTTTGTGGTTCCTGTTGCACCTACTACATAGCAAATTCATTGGGATGGCAGAGATGCTCAGAGACATGCATTGATAGCCTTGTTTATCAAACATGCCATTATTCCTCACATCGCTTTGAAAATAGTTGGAGAGTGAGCACATGAATGAAGGAGATTCCATGGACAGTTTTCTGACAAAGATCAAAGATTTGAAGGAAAAGTTGATTTCTGGTGATGAAGTCTTACCTGACATTTCACTTGTGCAGACTGTTCTAAATGGTCTTCCTGATTCATATCAGAGTTTTGCTTCTACTCTTCATTTGATGATGAAAGGCAATCCAAATGCCTTAACATTTGACGGGTTAGTCTCTGTTTTGTTGCAGGAAGATCACTTTAGGCATAATAGGTCCATTATGCATGTTGCAGATGAAGCTTTCTTGTCTAGTCAGAAGGGCAAAGGGAAATGATCTCTTCTACTAGTAAGTAGAAATCTGCTAATTCTACACAATCAAAGAAGGATGATGGAGATGAGAAGAAAATAGAAGAGAGGACATTGTTTTGCAAATAATGTAAAGCAAATGATCATGTCATAAAGAGATGTCCAAAACTGGTTGCTAAAGAGGCAAGGAAGAAAGAGGTTGGAATGGTTGTTGCAGAGGCCTCTACACCCAAAACAGAGTCTGCTAATCTTGTGCAAAATGAAGAATGGGCATTTACTATTGTTTGCAGTTTTGACCCATCTTCACATGAACAATGTATGTTTGTAGTAGAGTCAGATGTTTGGTAATTTGATAATGGGGCAACCAAACATATTACCTTGCAACATAGTTTCTTCACTTCGGTTGAGCCTTCCCCTACAAGGAATACTATCACATGTGCCAACAACTCCTCTTATCCTGTTATGGGAGTTGGTAAGATCATTCTAACTACTGCTGATGGTAGTTCTTTTACATTGTCAAATGCTTTATTTGTGCCAAGGATCAAGAAGAATGTGTTATCAGTTTCAACTTTAGCCAAGATTAGCTTCGTTGTGAAATTTGTGATGACAAATGTACAATTCATCATTTGTCAAATGGCAATGTCATTATTGCTTCTGGCATTTTATGTCGTGGGCTATATAAGCTCATAGACTATGAAAATTTTGTGGATGATTTAGCATGTGCAATACATGATTCTCAAGCTTTGTCAGATGTAAAGCTTTGGCATGCACGCTTTGGTCACTTGAGTTTTGCTAGTTTGCTACTCCTACAGAAATCTGAAATGGTGTCCTCTCTGCTCAAACTTGAAGCACCTATTAAACATGTATGTGGAGGCTATATTTTGGGCAAAATGCAGTGTTCCTCATTCCCAAAAGATGGTTCAGTTCGAGCTACTCAAAAATTGCAGCTTGTTCATAGTGATGTTTGTGGTCCTATGCAGACACCCTCTTTTGAAAACTATCTTTACTTCACGACTTTCATTGATGATTTTTCCAAGCATGCATGGGTATATCCATCGAAAGCAAAGTCCAAAGTGCTTCAAATAGTTTCTGGTTTTGGCTGAAAATCTATCAGCATGTAAAATGGGCACCCTTCGTTCTGATCGAGGGGAGGAATATATGTCATATGACTTTAATGCATTTGGTTGAACGTGGGATAAAACATTAGTGTACACTGCACTATACACCTCAACAAAATGGAGTTGCTGAACGGAAGAGCAGATCACTCATGGAGATGGAGGAGGTGTATGGTCAAGAGTCAGGCTTTACCACGTAGTTTCTATCTTGAGGCTATTATATGTGCAACATATGTACTTAACATGTGTCCTACTAAAGCACTCCAGTCTATCACTCCATATGAGGCTTGGCATGGTCAAAAGCCATCTATTGCTCACCTGCGTGTTTTTGGTTGTCTGGCATATGCATTAGTGCCTGAACAACAATGCAGGAAATTGGATGATAAAGTAGTGAAATGTATTTTTATTGGGTACAATTCTGAAAGCAAAGGCAATCGTCTGTATGATCCACAGACTAAATGCATTCTGGTTAGCAATCATGTTGTTTTTGTGGAAGATGCTATTCAGCCATTACTTTCATGTACGAAGGAGACATATGTGAGCTCCAAACACATGTATGATACCTTGTTGCCTCTTTTTACAGGTTGACAATCTAGTGATAGGCCTAATGAGGCAACTTCTCAACCTTTATAGGTTTCATGTGATGATGCATATCATTTGATTTCTGATGTAGATTTACATGATGCACTTGTTGATGAGAGAGTTGATATTAAGGAGGCAAAAAGTATGCCAAAATGGCTGGTGCAGATTGTTGATATATTTAGGTAGTGATGTGTGTGAACACACGAGGACCACCGGGGCACTCTTTTTCCTCTTTAGGAGGTTTTTTCCCCCGACTTGTATATATGCCTATAGCCCTAACGGGTTACTTATCTTTGTACATTCTAGTGGTAATAATTCAGTATTGTGTGTTATGCGCCAAGCTTCTTCTTCTTCCTTGTGTTGTTTGCGTGTTTCCGCAGACGTCTAACTCCAACAATTGGTATCAGAGAAGGTCGCCACTTCATCTATGGTGTTGTCAACACCTCTCCGGTCACAGTCTCAGAATCGCACAGAATTTGGTGAGCATACTAAGGGTACTTATGAGATCAAGATATCTTCGCTCTTTGGTGCCGAAATCACGATATGAGCTCGTTTCAGCCTCCGAACGCACTATCCTAATGCTTGTGCAAGCTATTTCGTCTTTTATTACCAAAGATATATACAGGTTTTGGTTTGCCAGTATAAGTGTCTCAAAGTCTACTACAGGTTTGGTAGAACTCATTAGGGTAGTTCTGTTCAACTTTTTTAGATACAATCATTTTTTTGCATCATAGTATTTTAGTCAGTGGCCATGATTGAAAGAAATGATGTATTCCATATGTTGGTTGTTGAGGATAAGTTAGATGGTACCAACTACCCATTGTGGCTTATATGATGCAACATGTATTGGTTGCAAAAGGACTGTGGAACATTGTGTAGGGTGTTGAAAACCTTCCTATTACACCTACAAATACAACTATTGAAGCTGATGCTGATGGCATTGAAGATGCTGATATTCTTTAGATTCGTGTTCATGCTATAATTTTTGTTGCACCTACTGCAGAGAAAAATTGTTGGGAGGGTAGAGATGCTCAGGCACATGCATTGATAGCCTTGTCTATCAAATGTGCCATTATTCCTCGCGTAGAATAGCTAATGATCCCTGGGATACACTTACCACATTGTACCACACTAGGAATGAGGTTCGTGCTGCTTACCTCCAAAAAAAGTTGGAGAGTGAACATATGAATGAAGGTGATTCTTTGAACCTACAAAGGACAAGTATCTTGAGGTGCTCCTTCTATCATCCTTGGAGCCAGCCCAATCTACATCAAGGTAAATCTTTATGCCCAAATCAGAAGTGAATGGGTAAAACATACCTTCATTTATGGTACCCTTTAGATATTTTAGGATCCTCTTAGCAGCTTCCAAGTGAGGCTTTCTTGGTGTGTGCATAAACTGGCTTAATGTACTTACTCCATAAGAAATGTCCAGTCTTGTTGGGGTTGCATAGTTGAGACTCCCAACAAGTTTTGGTAACCTGTAACATCTTCAAGAAGTTCCTATTCATGAGAACTAAGTTTATGATTGACTTCCATGGGTGTAACTGCAATTTTGGTGTTCTCCATCTTGAATTTTATCAACATATCATGAATATACTTCCTCTAAGTAATGAACAGACCAAAATTTGTATACACAAGTTCTAAGCTAAGAAAGTATTTTAACAAACCAAGATCACTGATTTTAAACTCTTCCATTATTTAAGCTTTAACCTGGTTGATGCCATTAGCATCATTCCCTATGCAGCTTCTACTATCAATCTATTCCTTCTCTCTGCTACTTGATTTAATTTAGGAGTGTATCCGGTTGTGACCTCTCTCTTTATACCTCTGTTCGATAAGAATGAATCAAATTCATGTGAGAATTACTCACCACCTCCATGAGATTTGATCGTCTTCAAGCTTCTTCCTGTCTGATTTTCAACCAATGCCAAATACTTTTTGAAACATGTAAATACTTCATCTTTAAGCTTCATGAAGTAAAGAATTGTCCATCTACAATAATCATCTATAAATGAAACATAGTACCTTGAACCTGAGATTGATGGCTCTCTGCTAGGACCCCACTTATGAGTGTGCACAAGCTCCAAGTACATGTACCCTTTTTTGTTGAATGGTTGCTTGTGAGCTTTGCCAAATTAAAATGCTTCACATTTGTATATCATGTGTTGTTTGGACTGTTGACAGTATACGGGAAGAAGCAAGTACGGACACACATGCAGATCTAGCACTGAGGCAACCCTTCATTTTTTTCAAAACCCTCACATCATTTTAAAGTGATTCTCATCACTACAAACTCTTGTAAATATCATTTCACCTTTTTGTAGCTCCATTTTGTACAAGCCGAGGAGTCCTCGAGCTTGGGGAGCCTTAGAAGTAGTTGCCTGTCAATTTTCATAATTTTTAGATCTCGTTTGGGCCCTCAAATAAGCCCTGGAACCTAATTTTTAACTAGGCCGGACACTAGGTCTGGACAGGACCAAAGCTAGTCAAAAACTATAAATAGAGCTAGAGAACTCATTTTTGGGGTTAGCTTCTTGTAGTTTGAGCTTGTATGAGAACTTTGTTGCAATAGAAGTGATTCCATTGTCTTACTCTCTTTGTTCTTGCCGTGTGTGCGCGTGTGCGTGTATGTGTGTGCATGCTTGTGTGCTTCTCACTCACGCACTTGTGCTTCCACTTGCTCGTGGTCTTCATACCATCCTCACGTCTTCCCGGATTGACATTAAAGGAGGTGCTACTCATCACTGAGCTACACCAAATTTTGGCGCCGTTGCCGGGGATCGAGCTTTGAGGACGAGCGTGTGATGGTAAGACGTAGAGAGGACGCGTTGGAATGGTAAGTAGTAGGTAAATTTCTGATTTTTCTCCATCTCCATCTTCATCTTCACCTCCATCTCCATCTCCACCTCCACCTCCTTCTCCACTACATATTCCCTCTTCCTTATCATTCCCTCATTTGTTGTGTGCGAGTTTGAGAGAGAGCGAGTGTGTGTGCTTGTTTTTGCGTGTTTTTTGCATGTTTCTTGCAGGTGGCAGCTCCATCATCACCTCCAGCAAGCTCAGCAGGTACAGAAATTGTCTGCACAGTCCCCGAGGCGTTGAGCTCGAGCTATTGCGACACTCCGAAAATTTCACCCAATCACGATTCTGAGTGCACCACGACACTGCGCAGGCCTAGAGCTCCCAGGATCACTAGACAGAACAGAAAAATTCACCATATCCCGAGCTATCGCGACACCTCGAGATATCGCGACACCTCACGACCTATCGCGACACCTCACGACCTATCGCGACACCTCACGACCTATCGCGACACCTCACGAGCTATCGCGACACCTCGACCTATCGCGACACCTCACGAGCTATCGCGACACCTCACGACCTATCGCGACACCTCACGAGCTATCGCGACACCTCGACCTATCGCGACACCTCACGAGCTATCGCGGCACCTCGACCTATCGCGACACCTCACGAGCTATCGCGACACCCCGACCTATCGCGACACCTCGACCTATCGCGACACCTCGACCTATCGTGACACCTCATGAGCTATCGCGACACCTCGACCTATCGCGACACCTCACGAGCTATCGCGACACCTCGACCTATCGCGACACCTCACGAGCTATCGCGACACCCCGACCTATCGCGACACCTCACGAGCTATCGCGACGACCCGACCTATCGCGACACTTCACGAGCT
Source organism: Ceratopteris richardii (assembly GCA_020310875.1). Classification (NCBI taxonomy): domain Eukaryota; kingdom Viridiplantae; phylum Streptophyta; class Polypodiopsida; order Polypodiales; family Pteridaceae; genus Ceratopteris; species Ceratopteris richardii. The sequence goes on from CM035414.1 coordinate 114,474,762, forward strand.
ATCGCGACACCCCGACCTATCGCGACACCTCACGAGCTATCGCGACACCTCGACCTATCGCGACACCTCACGAGCTATCGCGACGACCCGACCTATCGCGACACTTCCCACCTATCGCGACACCTCGACCCGACCTATCGCGATACACGGCCTTTAACGCATGAAAAGTTAGGGTTAATTTTGAGTGAATTGAAGGGTAGTTGAGCTTAATTTTAGGCACCTTGGTATAACTTTAGAACCTTGGAAGTGGGCAAAAGACCTAGAAACCAGAGAGGGATCTCCTGAACCCTGAGAGCCTGTTTTGACCCTATAGTGCGTGAATGGTCATAACTTGACCATACGAACTCCGATTGATGAGATTTTGGTCTCGTTGGAAAGCTCGTTGAGAATCCTACGTGGACCTCGACTGGTTTTTGTAAGAATCATACGCGGAGTTTTAGAACATGCATTTTTAAGTTGACCTTTAGGTGGAACTAAGTTGTTCTCAGATTCAGGGGGTACAGTGAGTTACTCCAGGGGGACTAAAAATATTGATGTGTGTCTTCCAATTATTTGTGGTGATAAAGCTATACTAACTGGTGAGTTTTTGCAGGAACTTTGTGTGCACTCAAGGCAATCCAAAGCAAGCTAGCAAGGGTGAGTACCAAGCTTGGGAGAAGGCTTCCTGGGCTTGTGTAGCAGTCTGGTCAACCAGCTAATTGAGGTTGGAAGATCTCTCCACCCTCCTTTGTCAATTCCTAACCTAGGCTAAGTACGACTTAGGTGTGGTAATTAATTAGGGCAACGTTAGGCACGAATCAAGTCCAAGAGTATTAACCAACAAAGTGCAAGAAGTAAATAGGTCTTAAGTGCGAAAACCTTAAGGGACAAAAGGTAAACGGGAATCGATCACTTATCAATTGCGGAAATTCACTTAAGTACTCCTGACGACGCAATTTCAGACAAGACCATAAACATAATATTCAATTAAAAAAGAACAAAGTGATTGGTGCAAAATTAATCGGCAACGAGAGTGTGCTTGGGTTCCAGGGGGGTGAATAAATCAGGCATATGAACCTTAGATCAGGCAGACACTTAGGCCGAGACAGACAAAGCCTCAGATCTTCTGAAGCTAGTGTCAATCACACTGCCAGGTCTTGGGCCCAGCAGTTGAGTGATTACCCATACACTCCCAGATCAGAAACCAGTGATTCTGAGATGTCCTATCACATGGAGAGACCAGTAGGTAGTTCAGGGTTGGCTTACCTAGAAAAGCTAGAGGGACCTTACAAGACTCAATTGGAATATATCAGGACGAATCGTCTAGGTGCTCGCATCTACGAAGACGGACTGAGAAGATCGGTGGTCCAGATTAAGAACCCCGATCAACCCCATGGATTAGACCACCCGGTAGTCAAGTTTGAGAATGGAGCCTACCTAGATAAAGAAGGGACTATATATGTAGTCACCACTCTTCCTGATAGAACTGATGAGTTTGGAAATGTGATGGCGGAGACCGACATGGATGATATAGAGCAAGGAAACTTAGAGAGAGAGCCAAGAACTCCCCGTGGTAAATCTGTCTTGACCAGAATCATGACTCCAGAGTGGATTCCACAGGATAATAAAAGCATAGATCTGCTTTTAAACCGAGAAACCGATGAGGTTTTTTGGAGATATAAATCTCCTCAATCTCAGGAAGTGAGTGCCCTCACAATCTATGAGTTTAAAGACCCTGATAGCCCAGGTCAAGTAACCTACCTAGATAATGCATCAGAGAGAATCTTCGTGGTCACTGAGCTTGGCAGACATGCCTACACATGGAAGGGAGAATTTGTTTTTCCCCAACCAAGGTCTACTGTGTCCTTTGGTCACCAAGGAGCTGGGACCTCCCAAGCTCATGGGGCTCAGAGAGATAGAAGTAGAGACAAACCTGAGGTAAGTTTCGCCAACTCCCTGGGAAGAGAAAGAACGAGAACAGAAAGGAATAGAGTGGAACCTGAGAGACATAGAACCCCATGGAATCACAAGGACATTGATGATTTTCCTTTGCCAAGGCCGAGAGAACACACTAGGACCCTGCGACCAACTCAACTGGTGAAGTCCATGAAGAATTATTTCGATGGCACGGGAGACCCTTATGACCATGTGGCAGAATTTCGACAAGTGTTGAAAGCTGAACAGGTGGAGGACCTATTCACACAATATAATGCTTTCGGTCTAACCCTTAGGAACACTGCCCTTACGTGGTTCCAACCACTGAATGAGAGGCATTTCAGAAACATAGACCAACTCTTAGAGGCATTTATTGTTGAGTTTTCTAAGAGCGGAATCAGGCATAACACCTCCTCACTAATTCATAGCTTCAAACAAACACCTCAAGAGACGGTCAGACTAGCTGGAAGAAGATTTAGACAGTACCTGGAGAGATGCCCTATGCCGGAGTTACCCACACCAGCCAAACAAGTGGCCTTGTTCCTAGACGGATTGTTGAGCACTAAGCTCAGGTCATATGTGTACCTGAAGGACCCTAGAACGATAGAGGAGTGCGTGCGCATGTGCATAGACATTGAGGACAATCTAGGTGAGGAATTAGAACTATCAAAAATCTATAAGGATTCTGATAGCTCTAGTAACATGGCATCTGGTCAATCCACATCCATCGAGGAACTTGTAGAGAAGGTAGCCCAAAAACTAGGTGTCTCTAGCAAGCAAATTCCAAGATTTGCCCCAGTTAAGCGGTGTTACAATTGTGGCGGTGAACATATGGCAAGTGTATGCCCCATTATGGCCCAACCTCAGGTGAATCCTAGTAGCCAGTACTGCACCATAGAGCGCAGGTACACCAACCACACTGCACAAGACTGCCCATACAACAAACAAACTGTTAGGCAAAATTATCCTCAGCCATATCCACAACATGGTAGGTACCAGAATCAGTACCCATCACCACAATACAACAGACCACAACAAACTTATCAGCCACCTTATCAAGGGCAACAGAGACCTCAACCAGTCCTAGTGCAGCAACCCCCTGCTCCAACCAATGTGATCCCAGTGAAATATGCATCTACTGAAGAAAATCCGAATAGAGCCATAGTTCCAGTCACCCCATTGCTATCAGACAGTGATCCAAGTGACCATAGTTTTGACTCCACACATATTGATAGCCCACATGCTTACTACATGCAGTCACCCGAGCATAACGAGTCATACTATTATGAGGACCCAAGTGAAAATAGTGGGGAACCTGAGTATTCTAATGTTATGTACACAAACCCCAACCCTAGACCTCAACCTAGACAGGTACGACCTCCATTTCCTAGAGGACCATGCTTCAGATGTCAGGGAGATCACCTTATACGTGATTGTCCACTGCCTACCCCTACACAGCCTCAACCAGTAACCATTCAGGGCTTCTGTCAAGATTGCGGGAAAGAGCATCTCCTACGAGATTGCCCGAAGAACCCTAATAACATGCCTAAAATCACTCCTATCAATGTTGTTGGGTTAGTTGTAGACTCCACAGGGAGTGTGACTTCCACTGCACCTGTGCAGGTGATCACAAGAGCCCAGGCACTTCAACAACACCAAGGTGTTGGTCCCGAAAAGAGCCCCGAGGTGAGTGAAACAGAGAGCATACCCAAAAAGAGAACTAGCGCCTGGAAGGATAGTCGTGAAAGAATGAAGAGGCAATGGGCAAAAAAGATAAACGAACTTGAAGAAAGCGTGAGAGAAACCAAGGCAAAAATCACAGAGATCACATCTCAACCGCACTCCCACACACTTCCACCACTACCATCCCCATCACCCTCCATTTCTCCACCCTCTAATACACCCCTCGTAACCCACCCACCACCCCGAGTAGGATCAGTATTAGCTGACCCCACTCCTGAAGGCTTGGACATGATGTTCAAGGCCTACCAGGCTCGACTTCAAGAAGGGCCAACAGCTGCAAACCTAGACAAGAGTTACCCTAGAGCAGATTTAGAGATTGAACGGATGAAAATGTGCATGAAAATGGTAGAACAAGCTCAAGCTATACTTGAGACTAGTCAAAAGTTCAATCAGACAAACTCTGTCAAGCCGGATTTGCATTTCCAAGGCTTACTGGAAAGATTAGAGCAGTTGGTAAACAAATCACAAGTTTCTTTACCTCCACAGGCTCAACCAGTTGTTGAAAGAGGGAGCTCACCACCTAAGGGAGCTTATGTTCCTAATTCCACGGATGCTGGAATACCTCCTTCAATTCAACAGTACTCTCAAGAGTTCTTGCGGGAAATACAAGAAGAGAAATGGGCCAAGGAGACAGGTGTTTCCCCTCCTATTCCTGAGATTGATGATCTTCGTGATCAATTTCCCCAAGACATTCCGTCTATCTATGGAGATCAAACAGAGCAACAAGAGGATGAGAGATTAGATTTTGAATCTAATTCTTTACAAGAGTTGCCTCATTTCACAGGCCCATGGGAATCTGAATCTCTCCAGATCAGAGCTCCCACAATATTGGTGAGAAATGAAGACTCAGTGATTCCCAGGAACACTGATGTTGTGAAGAACACTAAGGTTCAATGTCACCTCACTGTAGAGGAACTCCTCAAGGCAAAACCGGAGCTCTGGAATCATGTGAAGGATCAGGTTCCAGAACTTGAATCCAATACACCAAAAGTAGGCTCTAAACAAAAAGTACCAGAGATACCTCTCGACAAGATAGGAGACATGAGCGAAGGTGAAGAAGGTAACACTTATCTTCCGATCACCTATCAAGGTTACACAACCAAAGCAATTGTGGATTCGGGTGCTGGTGTTGCTATTGCGACCACCTCCTTGTGGAAGCGATGGGGCAAACCCACCTTAAGACCAACGAGAATGAAACTTCAAATGGCAGATGGCCATTTTGAAAGACCTCTCGGATTGCTTGAAGGGATAACTCTAACCACTTGTGGTGTAGAGTTTGAACATACGTTTGCTATATGTGACTTTGAGAAGAATAATGCCTACAAGATGATCCTAGGAAGACCCTTCCTACGACAATTGCAAATAGTACAGGATTGGGGAACCAACTCCTTGTACTTACAGCACTTAGGGGTCACCACCAAGGTCAATCTGAAGGATTACACCTTCAGAGATGTACCACCCCTACAGTGGAATCCTATCCACAAAGCGAAAGAAGATTCTATCTCCGTGCATTCTGGAAGTTCACCTGAACCATCCTGGCTGCATGAAGATACTCACTTGTGGATGTGCAAGGCCGCGGAGGAAGAGGAAAAGCGCCTAAAAGCGAGAGAAGAAGGAACTCCCCCAGGAGATAGACCAATAAAAGACCCAGCCTATACACCAATGATATTTCCAGATAAGGAATTTGAGCCTCATGGTTGGGCAGAAATCTTAGCTACCATGGACATTGCAGTCAATGAGGAACAATGGACACCCCATTGTGATGAGGAGGGTTATGATATTTCAGTGTTCATGTGTCAGCCCTTGTTGGAAGAGTGTGATCCTAGTGAGTTCATAGAAGAAGAAGAGAATGACGATGATCTAGAATCCATTGTGATGGATACATACTTTGACTCAGAGGAACACTACTTAGAAGACCTAGGGGTGTTAACCCAAAAGGAAGAAGAACCCCTTGCGAGTATTAAAACGATAAGTTCAAAGAAAGGAAGTAAAGGAGGTCAAAAGAAAAAGAAAAGGAAAGCAGTGAGACAAGAAGAGGAAGAATCATTGTTTGAAGTACCAGAAAATTTCAAGAAATATGAAGTGGAAGACCGGAAAATTTTGGTACGAATGCCTAAGAGAGAGGCCATTATAGGAGAAGCATATGACAATAAAGAAAAGACCAAAAAAATTGTAGTGACCATTGAAGGGAACGAAGAGCGATGTACGTACATAGGAGACGACCTAAGTGCAGAAGAAGAAGCAGAGCTTGTAGCGCTATTAAGGGAATATAGGGATGTGTTCGCATGGCACTATAGAGACTTGAAAGGAGTAGATCCAGAGATTTGCTCTCATACGATTCCGATGACCGCTGATGCCAAGCCCACCAAACAAAAACCCTACACATATAATGACAATTATGCAGCCAAAATAAAAGAGGAAATTGACAGGCTGATTGAAGCCGGATTCATCTATGAGATTGAGCACACTGAATGGGTGTCCCCCATTGTAGTGGTGCCCAAGAAGAATGGGAAATTGCGAGTGTGCATTAACCTTAAAAAAGTCAATGCCACTACGATCCGAGATAGTTATCCTCTTCCAATCACCGAACATCTATTGGAGCGTGTTGCAGGCAAGGAAGTTTACAGCTTCCTTGATGGATTTTCAGGTTACAACCAAGTAGCCATTGCCCCCGAAGATCAGCACAAAACGGCCTTTGCCACAGAATGGGGAATCTTTGCATTTCGTGTGATGCCATTTGGGCTCACCAATGCACCTGCAACATTCCAAAGACTCATGTGTCATGTCTTCAAAGAGTTCTTGCGAAAGAGCTTAGAAGTATATGTGGATGATTTATGCGCTCATTCCCAAGAAAGAAGATACCACATCCCTGAGCTCAGGCAAATCTTCAACAAGTGTAGAGATTATCGAGTGTGCCTGAATCCAGAGAAGTGTGTGTTCATGGTACAACAAGGTAAGATCTTAGGTCACATTGTTTCTAAGAATGGAATTTCAATAGATGAAGACAAAGTAAGAGCAATAGCAGAGTTGCCCAGACCAAGGAATGTTAAAGAGGTACAAGCCTTTATGGGCCATTGTGGATATTACCGTAGGTTTATTCACATGTATGCCATCATAGCTAAACCTCTCTATGGGTTGTTAACAAATTTCGAGTGGAGTGAGGAATGCGAGACTTCCTTCAACGAGCTGAAGAGACGTTTGTGCACAGCACCAATATTGACTACTCCGGATTGGAGCAAACCCTTTCATGTCCATGTAGATGCCTCAAATCATGCAATAGGATGTGTGCTAGCGCAACCCACGGGTGAAGGAAACCTAGATTTGCCGATAGCATATGCTAGTAGGCAACTAAATGCAGCTGAACGAAATTATACCACAACGGAAAGAGAAGGCCTAGGTACGGTATATGCTGTGAAGAAGTTTAGACACTATCTATTGGCCAATAAGTTCAAGTTTTTCACTGATCATCAAGCTTTACTATATTTGGTCAATAAACCTTGCAATACAGGCCGCTTAGTAAGATGGTTCCTCTTACTAATGGAATACGACTTTGAAGTTGTTGTCAGGAAAGGTAGAACCCATCTTAGGGCAGACCATCTTTCTCGCATCACTTCAGGAGAGCCACCGCAAGGAGTGTCTGATGAATTGCCCGATGCTTACCTGTTCAATTTAGAAGTTGTTCCTAAATGGGCAAATAAGTTGGTACCAGTCCTAACCTTCGGGCCTGCAAATAAAAATGTTAAAACAAGCAAAGAGGAAATTGTAAAATCGCTAAAGTATCAAATATTAGCCGGAAGTATGTACAAGCAAGATACCGAGGGAGTATTAGCTTGTTGTGTCGAGGATGATGAACATGCTAGTTGGTTGCAACAAGCCCATGAGGGACTGCTAGGAAATCACTACCCTAAACAACGAACATTGCAGAATCTAAAACGTTTAGGGGTGTATTGGCCTAGCATGGACAAAGAAATACAAGAGTGGATCCACAATTGTCCAGTGTGCCAGAAGAGACCCCCAATGGAGCATGCCACTCTTTATCACGTGTCATTAATCCCAGATTGGAGTGCTCCATTGGTTGAGTTCATGAGATCGGGAACATTGCCCAATCAGGCTAGTCTTGCAAGAAAACGGAGCATGGAGCAAGAGGCTCAAGACTATGCCTTAGTAGGAGACAACCTATATCGAAGAGGCAAGGATGGTTACCTAAGACTGTGCGTTCATGAATCAGACTATTTGAAAGTCTTAGAAACGGCACACAGCGGTGCTGCAGGTGGACACTTTGGGCCGGACAGAGTAATTAAGACCATTCTATTCTCGGGACTTTGGTGGCCCACTCTTCATATGGATGCACACTCTTATGTGAAGAGTTGCGACAAATGCCAACGTGCCCAATATCCGATAAGAAAAGATGAAATGCCCTTAAGGCCAATGATGGGAGGACGTGCATTTTCAAAGTGGGGTATAGACTTTGTAGGTCCCATCAACCCCCCAGCTAGAAACTCCCATGCAGAATACATTATTGTAGCCACAGATTACCTTACAAAGTGGGTGGAAGTAAAGGCCACGACAAAGAATGATGCTCAAACGACGGCTAAGTTCTTATTCGAAAATGTGTTCACTAGATATGGGTTACCAATAGAGTTGGTTAGTGATAGAGGTACGCACTTCTTGAATGAGGTCATTGAAAATCTCCTTCAAGAATTCATGGTGACACATAAGAAGTCTGCACCCTATCACCCACAAGCTAACGGACAAGCCGAGAGCACGAATAAGATCCTATGTAACGTATTGACGAAACTTGTAAATAATAAACGCTCGGATTGGGACAAACAACTTCATCATGCTGTTTGGGCATACCGAGTTGCTTACAAAACGGTACTCAATGCCACCCCATTTCAGATGGTCTTCGGACAGAATGCAGTGCTACCACTAGATTTCCTAATCCCAGCTTTAAGAGTAGCACAAGAGCATGAGTGGAATGGACACGAGTTGTCCTCTAGGATCTTTGATCTAGAACGTTTAGGTGAGACGAGGCTACGAGCAGCAGCGGGCATCTATGCTGCAAAGAAACGGCAAAAGGCATACTTTGATGCCCATGTGAAGGATAAGGGCTTGAAAGCAGGAGATCTAGTTTTAGTCTACACATTGAAACAACACGCAAGAAAGCTAGAAAAGAGGGGCTACGGACCTATGATCATTAATAGGATCTCCACGAGTGGAGCAGTACAACTAGCCACTTTAGAGGGGGATGTCCTCCCAAACTATATTAGCGGATGCAGAGTCAAGCTCTATCAGGAACCCCTCACGGAGGAGATGCTAAGCCGACTCAATACTGCTAAGCAACGTAAAGAGGAGGAAAAACGAATTCGAGAAGAAGCACAGGCAGAGGCCTTAGAGCGTATCAGACGAATGAAGTTGAGGAGACAAGGAAGGGACCAGCCTATGACTGACACTCAAGAGTCTCCAGGCTATCACATGGCCATGTGTGAGGCTTCAGGTGAACGTACCCATAAGATAGTGGACCGACGACCTTTTGTGACCCTAGAAATAGGACAAAGAGACAGCACAACCAGCGTGAGGGCTTTAATTGATTCAGGAGCAGCCACAAGTGCAGTTCGGCTCTCTTATTGCCAGCAGCTGCAATTAGAGGTAAAACCCCTAGAAGCATATCTGATAGGATTAGGAGGTGTTGAAACCCCTTGTATGGGAGAGGTGGATCTTCCCCTCTACATACAAGAGGTCCTCATGCCAGCAAAAGTGCTAGTGTGTGAAGACGAGGATCTGACCGAACCTCTTGTCTTGGGCCAAGACTGGATCTATGATCATGCAGTCAACCTCAACCTAAGAAGTGGACTTCTTCAGGTGTGGGTAGGCCAAAGCCGTCTCACGATTGAATTAGAAAATCAAGCACTCAAACCAATAGAACATGCACCAACTCCTGGTCCCTCCAGGAATCCACATGAAGATAACACTGTTGTGCTTGTCCAAACTTCTATGGTGCAGAGGAATGTCAATCTTACTGAAGGTTCAGAGGCCAAGAAGGAGTTCATAACTGATCCAAAGAAGATTCTAAACGAGCAGACCGAACATCACTCTACACGAAGGAGGCCGCTAATCAAGAGGCAGGAGCGCCAACCCGCGCAACATGGAGCATCTCGTGGCGTGAAGCAGATCTGGATACGCAAGGATGGAAAACCCACAGCTCCAATAGCAGATTCTCAAGGAGACAAGAAACGAGCCTCACCATCAAGGAACAAAGTGAAGAAGCCCCCTAGGATAACCCCTAGGCATACCATTTCAATTTGGGTTCCTAAGCGGTCAATGAAGGCCACCCCTAATGCTAGACAGATATGGGTGCCCAAGGCTTGCTTACAAGCCCAAAGTACTTCACCTTCAGGCACTAGGATGAAGCAGCTTTCACAAGCACTCTTGGCCAACAACTCAGAAAGTGACAAGATACCTACACCTCTCACTGTTCCCACTCCCATCAACCCCAGGAATGTCTGGAAATGGGTACCCAAAAGGTCCCAAATACATCACACTCTCATACCGAAATCTTCACCTGTCCTTAGCTCTAAGAGCTACGACTCCTCTATCAAAGTGTGGAGAATTAAACTGTGTACTAAACCCCCTGACCCTATTCTGTAAATCCGTCCACACTAACACAGGAGCATTCCGAGCCCATTGCATAACCAAAGTATGCATCTAGGATGACACTGACCTTTAATCACCACTCACACATATCATAAACACCTCACCACTAACCACTGACCTCCGGGATTGTCATGTTAGTATTGTGAAGGGAACACCATTACATCTTGTTTCCTATGCAACACTAATGTGCCTTTCGTCTTCCAACAGATAAGCAACCTACTCTCATGGCAACCGCGGCAGGCACAAGCTCTCAGGCAGGATCTGGTGCTCCTATCAATTGGGATGCCATGCCAGTGGAAGCTCCACCAACAGCTCGGCCTGAAGAATTCTTGAATGTGCGAAGGATTCCTATTCCAGATCCACCCAATGGACTAACCGAAAGAGTAAAAGGGCACTCCCATTGGTTCAATGAAATGCCAGGGGATTTGGGAGACGCAGATCACATCTGGGAGTCCAAGATGGAGTGTGGAGGGGTTTGGTGGACCTTCCAGTTCTTTTCAAGAGAATTTGAGACCTTACAGAATGCAGCTCCACTTCAAGATATCTGGCAAAAGGCAGGACTACAAGCTTACTTCAGTGCAGCTCTACCTAAACCCGACTTCCTCAGGTGCTACTACTTGATTGCTACGATGAAACCTACCGGGGATAAAGATCACTCAGGCACATTCTGGGTGCCCTCCTTATCCAATCTGGAGGAGATGAGGAAGTTTGAATTAAATGTAACGTTAATCAGGGAAGCCCTTCAGATGTATGGCACGCATGTACCTTCTGACCGCGACCCTTTGATACTAGAGTCTATGAAAAGCAATAGAATCAAGAAACTAAAAGAAATGTGCGCCCTCACCCCCAACATTGCCATACCTCTGCGGATGTGCCTCTAGCACTTCGCATTTCCCGCTCAGGACCGTTTCACGCAGCCTCACAAGAAGATATGGTACGGGCTATATTTAGCAGAGACCGGAAGCTTGCCCATTAAGATGCCGGTATGGATCTTAGATCAAGTGTATGAGGCAGGCAAGCGGGGAGTGAGGAAGCCCAATCTACATGGTTGTTGTGCGCTGACAAGAATCATCTACAGATGTCTTGCATATGACGTGCCAGTTGCCCGAGCCCTAAAGTATGCACACCTGGAGCTGTTCAAAGGGCGAAAGTCAAGGAGTCAGCCTGCAAAAAGAATGCGTGGATCCCTTTCACAGGTCCTGATCCCTCCAGAAGCCACTGCCGAAGTCTCCACTAGAGAGGAAGCCCAAGTGGCACCTTTCACAATCCATCTCCAAGAGTCTCAACCAAGAGAGGTGGTACAGCCCACTCCTTCTGCCCCTCCACTACCTACCGATGCAGAATTTGCAGCTATGGCCACCTTCACCGAGGACCCAAACTTTGATTTTGAAACATTCCTGCAGACGGCCCATCTATCAGACAGTGAAGGTTGCCCTGACAATGTCGATCCGGGGACATCAGCCCAAAGAGAACATGCACGAGGCGAGACAAGCAGTGTACAGGAGATAGGAGTGGCACAACTTCCTCAGAGACTAAGCACACAAGCTCAGGAGAAGGCACCAAGAGATAACCCAGAAGAGAGTGAAGACGAAGCCCTTGCATATACGGCACAGCTCAAACGACTATACCGAACAATCAAGCAGGTGCAACGACGCCATAAAATGTCAGAAGAAGCAAATAGGGCCCTAGTAAACCAGATGCTGCAGTCGGAGAATATCGACCCCCATTTTGTAGAATCGCTAAATCTTTTGGCGGACACCTGTGGCATCAGTGAAGCAATGAGAACCTTGGTCTATCGAGAGAACCCTGCTTATGATCAAAGAAGAATTGATACACGGCCTCGACAAGGAAAGATGATTCAGATGGAAGTATCTACCGCGTTAGCTACGTCCACATCAGAAGATGTTCACATGATTAGCCCTAGGCCCAATGATGAACCGGAGGAAATTACGCATGCACCATCCCCCTCATCATCTCCTATCCCACCCTCAGAACCTCTCTCCACGTGTCTTTCTACACAACCAATATCCTCCTATAGTGGGACCATTGTACACACCCCCGTTTCCACTTTCCTTCCTTCACCCTCATCCATCTCTATCACCCAGATTTTTGAACCCCAACTAGGTCACCCTTCCTTCCTCCCTGCCTTTGGACAACCATCTGTCACTAGTCAGACTCTTTCCCTTCCTTTACCCTCCACCCCTCCATTTCCTCCCTCCCAAACTCTACCTACCCCGTCCCTTATAACTGCCTCGGGCACCACACTAATCACCCAACCCTCCTTCTGGACCCAACTTGTAAACATTCTTCAACAGGTTGATAAACATAATAAAAAGTCCCTTCCCCAAATCCACTCCCCCACATTCACGGCCACCACTATCACACCACCCACCATCCCGGTGTTCACATTTCACGACTCACACTCTCTCATGTCCGACCCCATGGACATCTCACCATCCGCTGGATCACCCACCACCACTGTTCTCGCAACACCATCACAGGTTATTACACTCACATCACCACTTCCACACACGGTAGGCCCAACATCCACCTTTCCCATTTCCACTTCCCAACCCCCTGCATCTCCCATCCTTACCCCGGCATCCACCTCATTTAGTCTTGCACTCGACACCATGCTCGAAGCTGCCACTCAGCTTAAGCAGGAATATAAATTATTGGAAGAAAATAACAAGGAGCTTTGCACCCTCTCAGCAACACTCCAAGAGCGTATCAATGCTTTGGAGTCCAGTCATACGGAGTCACAAAGCAAAATATCCGCCCTCGAACATGCAAATGCGCAACTCGAAGCGAGGCATATTGAAGAGAGCAAAGCCATGGAGGAACAGCTGCGAGATCAAATGGGCCGCAATGCAAGGCTTCAACGAAACATGGCCTTGCTACGACGACATCTGGCGGCAGCTCAAGAAGAGAACAGACGGCTTAAACAACAAAACCAAGAGAACCTCGAGGCTGCCATGGAGAACACCCCGGGAGCACCCATAGACCCGACTAAATTTCAAGCTGTTCCCTCAGAAAGCATACAACAGATCTTGGAAACTTATGCCAATCTTTTAGAAGCACATGATCAGCTTGCCGACCAACTGAAGGACCTACAGAGACCCCAAGAGTCTACACCACACCAACGGGAACCTAAAGAGATGACTGACGCTGCTACTTCACCTGAACCTGAACATTCAACGACCAATGACGTACTGGAGTTACGACAACAGGTTGCAGAATTAAAATTGAAGTTGATGCAGTACGAGCGACCTCCTTCCCCACCTGAGCAACCCATGGAAGAGGAAGAAGTTATTATTCCAGTGGAGGAAGCATATGAAGAGAACTATGAGCCTCAACCTTTTCCAGGAGGCACAACCACTGAGGAGGGACAGGACACTTATGAGGAACCCCCATCGGCATGGATGAAACAGGTAGAAGAAATGGGGCAGACTCATGAAGAACGTATCACCTACCAGATGTTGGCCATGAAGACCATTGAAGAAACCATACTTCAATCAGAATACTTCAGACAGCTGGCCCCTAGAAGACTAATCACCAGCTCAGAATTACAATATAAGCCATACTTTGTACTGTTGGCAGACTACAACGCTGAGATCAAACGTAAGACCAACAAGTACCCAACGTTCGCAACGCAATTTGAACCGGAGGACATTCCAGAGGAGGCGCGCAAAGGGAGAATACATCAACCCATCTGGAGGCAAAAGCTATTGGAGACCTATCCCGAGATGCTACGAACATGGGACCACGCACCCATGCATTTAAAGTATAACAATTGCTATGGACCAGTACAACGGAGAAGGACATGGAAGTCATTTGCAATCAAAGTCAAGAACAATGCCAATTGCAAAGAATGGCTCAATTACCCCGCCATCGCTCCCCCAACCGGTACTCCCACGGTGTCATACATGATGGCAACCATCAGACATTGGATACCACGTCTCCACCCCATGCCAGATGTCGCTGCCCAGATGATGCTCAAGATCTTTGATATGATGCAGGTCGTACTCAAAACTTTTCGCAATGTATGCCGTATTCAACCTCCTATTCCCGGGTTTATTAATGGTAACTACGACCTGCTATATGATATGAGCACAACCCCGAGCATACGAGTGGCTTACGCATGGCACGCACGCATCAGATATCTCCCTGCCTGCTACAAGCAAATGTTCGATGAAATGTTCACCACGGGATTCTGGGAAGCACACTCAGAGGTGTTCGCGCCACGGCCCACCCATTTGTTACACCTCTTTGCATGCGAACAAACGATGCACTCAGAACTCTACACAACGCCACAGACGGACATACCGGGCCCAGTCAATTGGGATACCCTGCAGAGAGACCTGATCCGAGAGCTGTGAATCAAAGAACATGAGGTGGGAGCTGACATTCTCCAGAACTATATTGATCAACCCGCAGAGCAAAGGTCTGTCAGAGGCGACAGACCCTAGGGGGGGGAGAGTGTTGACAGTATACGGGAAGAAGCAAGTACGGACACACATGCAGATCTAGCACTGAGGCAACCCTTCATTTTTTTCAAAACCCTCACATCATTTTAAAGTGATTCTCATCACTACAAACCCTTGTAAATATCATTTCACCTTTTTGTAGCTCCATTTTGTACAAGCCGAGGAGTCCTCGAGCTTGGGGAGCCTTAGAAGTAGTTGCCTGTCAATTTTCATAATTTTTAGATCTTGTTTGGGCCCTCAAATAAGCCCTGGAACCTAATTTTTAACTAGGCCGGACACTAGGTCTGGACAGGGCCAAAGCTAGTCAAAAACTATAAATAGAGCTAGAGAGCTCATTTTTGGGGTTAGCTTCTTGTAGTTTGAGCTTGTATGAGAACTTTGTTGCAATAGAAGTGATTCCATTGTCTTACTCTCTTTGTTCTTGCCGTGTGTGCGCGTGTGCGTGTATGTGTGTGCATGCTTGTGTGCTTCTCACTCATGCACTTGTGCTTCCACTTGCTCGTGGTCTTCATACCATCCTCACGTCTTCCCGGATTGACATTAAAGGAGGTGCTACTCATCACTGAGCTACATGGACACATTTGGAATGTCAAGCACACTCTGATTCTTGCATATCTCCTTCAAGGTTCTTTCACCTATATGATCTAGCCTTTCATGCCATATGTCTAGTTCATATAGGGTTTGATCTTCGTAATTGAAGTGTGCAATATTTTTTGGTATCTTCAACTTCAAATGTAAAGAGTCTACCAGATTTCTCACCTTTTGCAATCCTCTTGAAACCTTGCTGACGGTCTTCCACATATGCTCCATGCTTTGTAAATCTAACCTTTAAGCCTTTCTCAACAATCTGCCCAATACTGATTAGGTTTTTTGTTATGGTTGGCACATATAAAACCTTACTTAAGAGGTTCATGCTACCATAAGAAGCCTTGATATATCCAATTTTCTCAACAGAGTGTCTAGTGTCATCACATGTCTGCACTTCATGCTTCCCTTTAGGTTCTTGAAGATCAGATAGCAATGCTACATTTTCAGCAACATGATTGGAACAACCAGAATCAATATAGAAAAGATGCTCATCATCTTTACCTTGCTTGGATGTCATGTTCATGATGATTAGAGAATCCTCTTGGTATTCTATATAGTTGTTATAGTTGTTGAAGATAAATGTACAAGCTCATTTTCACATGAGCTATGCTTGGATAAATTTACCAAATATAAAGATAAAGATGTAGTGGGCAATCGAATGAAAGTGGTGAGTTAAGAAGGAGGCACAAATTTCTTCACATGCTCATTGGTTATAAAAGTGGAGTGGGAGCATAACTTAAACAAGGAGAGAAAGAGGCAAGAGCTCTCAATAGTCGGATCTGGTCATTTTGTCATTCTGTCTTCCCATAGACTCCTTCCAACCACACGTCAATTTGTACATAGCTATGTTTTGAAGCTCGTATCTCAGTGTATATGTAACCATTTCTTGCATTTAAACACTCATTGGAAAGCTTATCTTGTGTACTTTTCAAACATCTCCTTCAAAGCTTATATGTTATGTGAAATATCAGTCAAAGAGTGAAGCCCAGTTTTTTAGCATACGTGTGTAGACAGGTAGTCTATTTTGGTCGGTTAAGTTTCCCAAACAAAACATATCCAAATTGCTTGGTTCTTAAGCTCTTTGCATGCACTTTCTCTGCCCCAAATATCTCATTCAAAGGATTTATATTTTGTGAGATATCTATCAGAGAGTGAAATCCAATTTTTCAGTATAGTTGTGTGCATAAGTGGTCTATTTGGGTCAGTTGAGTTTCCCAACGAAAACTCATCCAAATTACTTGATTTTTAGCTTGTTGGAAAGCTATTTGTGTGTAATTTTTTGTCTCAAATATCTTCCTCAAAGGATATATATTCAGGGAGTTAGCAGTCCGAGAGTGAAGTTCAATTCTTCAACATACTTGTGTGGACAGGTAGTTCATCTTCATCAATTGCATTTCCTAATCAAAACTTGTCCAAATTAAGTTATTTATAGCTTTTAGAAATCTCTCTTTTGTTGATATATTTAGATAGTGATGTGTGTGAACAGTCTAGGACCGCCGGGGCACTTTTTTCCCTCTTTAGGAGGTTTTTTTCCCCCGGCTTGTATATACGCCTATTGCCCTAATGGGCTACTTATCTTTGTACATTCTCTAGTAATACATTCAGTCTTGTGTGTTGTGCTCCAAGCTTCTTCTTCTTCCTTGTGCTGTTCGCGTGCTTCCGCAGACGTCTATCTCCAACAATTGGTATCAGAGCAGGTCGTCGCTTCTTCTAGGGCGCCGTCGACACTCCTCTGTTTGCAGTCTCAGATTCGCACGAAATTTGGTGAGCATACTCAGGGTGTTTTCGAGATCAAAACAGCTTTGCTATGTTGTGCCGAAATCGCGATCTGAGCTCGTTTCGGCCTCCGAACGCACTATCGCAGCGCTTGTGCAGGCTATTTCGTCCTTTTGTGCCAAAGGTATATACCAGTTTTTGTTCGCCAGTTTAAGCGTCTCGAAGTCTGCTACAGGTCTAGCAGAACTCGTCTGGGCAGTTCTGTTCAACTTTTTGAGATACAGTCAATTTTCTGCATCAAGGTATTTTAGTCACTGGCCATGGCTGAAAGCAGTGATGTATTTCGTATGTTGGCTGTTGAGGATAAGTTGGATGGTACCAACTACCCATTATGGGCTTATATGATGCGACATGTACTGGTTGCAAAAGGATTGTGGAACATTGTGCAGGGTGTTGAAAGCCGTCCTGTTACACCTGTAACGACAGGTACTGCAAATACAGGTGTTGGAGCTGATGAAGATGGTGTCGAAGATGATATTCCGCAGATTCTTGTTCGTGCTACTGTTTCTGTTGCACCTACTGCAGAGCAGATTCATTGGGATGGCAGATATGCCCAGGCACATGCATTGATAGCCTTGTCTGTCAAACGTGCCATTATTCCTCACATTCGCTCTTGCAGAACAGCAAAGGATGCTTGGGATACACTTACCACTTTGTACCAGGCTAGGAATGAGGCTCGTGTTGCTTACCTCCGAAAACAGTTGGAGAGTGAGCACATGAATGAAGGTGATTCTATGGACAGTTTTCTTACAAAGATCAAAGACCTGAAGGAACAATTGATTTCTGCTGATGAGGTTATACCAGATAGCTCACTTGTGCAGACCGTTCTGAATGGTCTTCGTGATTCATATCAGAGTTTTGCCTCTACTCTTCGGTTTGATGAAAGGCAATCCGAATGCCTTGTCATTTGAGGAATTAGTCTCTGTTCTGTTGCAGGAAGATCAGTCCAGGCAGAACAGGTCCATTATGCGTGTTGCAGATCAAGCTTTCCTGGCTAGTCAGAAGGGCAAAGGAAAATGGAGCTCTTCTACTAGTAAGCAGAAATCTGCAAATGCTGCACAATCGAAGAACCAGGATAAAGATGAAAAGAAATCAGAAAAGCAGAAATTGTTATGCAAGTACTGTAAAGGAAATGATCATATTATAAAGAACTGTCCAAAACTGGCTGCTAAAGAGGCAAAGAAGAAAGAGGCTGGAATGGTTGTTGCAGAGGCCTCTACACCAAAAACAGAGTCTGCAAATCTTGTGCAGGAAGAAGAATGGGCGTTTACTACTGTCTGCAGTTTTGACCCATCTTCACATGATCAGTGCATGTCTGCAGTAGACTCAGATGTTTGGTACTTTGACAGTGGGGCGACCAAACATATTACCTCGCAGCGTAGTTTCTTCTCTTCACTCAAGCCTGCCCCTACAGGGAATACTGTCACATGTGCCAATAACTCCTCTTATCCTGTTATGGGAGTTGGTAAGATCATTCTGACTACTGCTGATGGTAGTTCTTTCACTTTGTCAGATGCTTTATTTGTGCCAAGGATCAAGAAGAACCTGTTATCAGTTTCTGCATTAGCCAAGATTGGCTTGGTTGTGAAATTCGTTGATGACAGGTGTACAGTTCATGATCTCTCAAAT
Organism: Ceratopteris richardii; assembly: GCA_020310875.1. Lineage (NCBI taxonomy): Eukaryota > Viridiplantae > Streptophyta > Polypodiopsida > Polypodiales > Pteridaceae > Ceratopteris > Ceratopteris richardii. The sequence goes on from CM035414.1 coordinate 114,493,553, forward strand.
GGCGATGTGATTATTGCTTCTGGCATTTTATGTCGTGGGCTGTATAAGCTCATAGACTATGAAAGATCTGTGAATGATTCAACATGTGCAGTTCATGATTCTCAGGCTATGTCAGATGCAAAGCTTTGGCATGCACGCTTTGGTCATCTGAATTTTGCTAGTTTGTTACGCCTGCAGAAATCTGAAATGGTGTCCTCTTTGCCCAAACTTGAGGCACCTGGAAAACATGTTTGTGAAGGCTGTATTTTGGGCAAAATGCAGCGTTCTTCCTTTCCAAAAGATGGTTCAGTTCGGGCTACGCAGAAATTGCAGCTTGTACATAGTGATGTCTGTGGTCCTATGCAGACACCCTCTTTTGGAAATTACCTTTACTTCGTGACTTTCATTGATGATTTTTCCAGGCATGCATGGGTATATCCACTCAAAGCAAAGTCCGAAGTGTTCATGTGCTTCAAACAGTTTTTGGTTTTAGCTGAAAATCTGTCAGCATGTAAAATGGGCACCCTCCGTTCTGATCGAGGGGGGGAATATATGTCTTCAGATTCTAATGCATTTCTAGCTGAACGTGGGATAAAACACCAGTGTACAGTGCCGTATACACCTCAACAGAATGGAGTTGCTGAACAAAAGAACAGGTCACTCATGGAGATGGCGAGGTGCATGGTCAAAAGTCAGGCTTTACCACATAGTTTCTGGCTTGAGGCTGTCATGTGTGCAGCATATGTACTGAACAGGTGTCCCACTAAAGCGTTGCAGTCTATCACTCCATATGAGGCTTGGCATGACCGCAAGCCATCTGTTGCTCATCTGCGTGTTTTTGGTTGTTTGGCATATGCATTAGTGCCTGAACAACATCGCAGAAAATTGGATGATAAGGCAGTAAAATGTATCTTTGTTGGGTACAGTTCTGAAAGTAAAGGCTATCGTCTGTATCATCCACAGACTAAACGCATTCTGGTTAGCCGTGATGTTGTCTTTGTGGAAGATGCTACTTCAGCCATTGCTTTCATGTACTAAGGAAACATCTGTTAGCTCCAAAGACATGTATGATACTTTGATGCCTCTTTTTACAGGTGGACAGGCTAGTGCTGGTCCTAAAGAGGCAACTTCTCAGCCTTTGCAGGTTTCATATGATGATGCAGATCATTCCATTTCTGATGCAGATTTACATGATGCACTTGTTGATGAGAGAGCTGATATTGAGCAGGCAAAAACTATGCTAAAATGGCTGGTGCAGACTTTGCGTGACAACAAATTAGATGCACCTTTGTCATATCGTACTCGTTCAGGCTCTCATAGTGCCTCCTTTGCATCAGATTGCTATGCTATGGCTGCATCTAGTCTCTGTGATGAGAATGAGCCTGTTTCTTTTGATGAAGCACAAAATTCAGAAAATTGGATGGCTGCTATGCAATCTGAATATGATGTTATAATGAAGAATGATACATGGTCTTTATATGACTTGCCTCCTGGCAAGAAGGCCATTGGCACTAAGTGGGTATACAAGCTGAAGCGTAAACCTGATGGTACAGTTGACAGGTATAAGGCTAGGCTTGTTGCAAAGGGTTATGCACAGGAAAGAGGCATTGATTTTGATGAGACCTTTGCACCTACATGCCGTATGACTACTGTTCGCAGCATTTGTGCACTTGCAGCCCATCATGGTTGGAATGTACATCAGTTGGACATTAAAACAACATTTCTGAATGGTGACTTGCATGAAGAAGTGTATGTTTTTCAGCCCCGTGGCTTTGTGCAGAAAGGGCATGAAAACCAGGTTTGCAAGTTAAAGAAGGCATTATATGGTTTAAAGCAAGCACCACGTGCTTGGTATGAGAAGATACATGCCTATCTGATTGCACATGGTTTTGAGAATAGTCCAACTGAAAGCACCTTATATGTTAAGCGTGCTAATGATGTGCTTCTGATCATTGTTGTCTATGTTGATGACATGCTGCTCACTGGTCCTATTGAGACACATATTGCTGATTTTAAGGCTGATTTGCATGCCTCATTTGAGATGTCTGATTTGGGGCATTTGCATCACTATTTCGGCATTCAGTTTATGCACGTTGATGGTGGAATGGCTTTGTGTCAAACGAAATATATTAACACATTATTGCAGCGTTTTGTCTATGAAGACTCTAAGCCTATTGCCACTCCTATGGAGACAGGTTTACGATTGAGTCTTCATGATGCTGGAGATGCATTTGATGCTGTTCTCTATCAGCAGGCTGTTGGATGCTTGATTTACTTATGCATTACTCGGCCAGATATTCAGTTTGCTGTCTCACAGATGAGCAGGTTTATGCATTGCCCAGGAGTCACGCATTGGAAAGCGGTTAAGCGCATCTTTCGCTACTTGAGTGGTACTCGGCTACTTGGGTTGTTTTATCCCAAGGGGGGATCACTACCGCCAGATTTGCATGCTTTTTCTGACTCAGATTGGGCTAGTTGCTATGACACTCGTGTGTCCACCAGTGGTTTTTGCTTCATGCTTGGTAGCTCATGTATATCTTGGTTGAGCAAGAAGAAGCCTACTGTGGCCACTTCCAGTTGTGAGGCTGAGTATAGGGCAGCTTTCACAGCGACTGTTGAGTGTGTGTGGCTCAGACGTCTTATGGTTGATTTGGATGTTGGCCAGTCTTCTGCCACCACCATCTTCGCTGACAGTCAGAGCGCATTGGCAGTTGCGAGGAACCCTGTGTTCCATGCTCGCACTAAGCACATTGAGGTGCATTATCACTATGTCAGGGAGAGGTTCTCTGCTGGGGAGATCAGCTTGGCATATGTGCCCACGCAAGAGAACATTGCAGACCTTTTCACGAAGGCTCTGCCTAGGGAGAAGTTTGAAGCTTTCCGCAAAGCTTTGGGCTTACTTCCTTTTGTGGAGTGATTTCCACATAGCTTGGCACTTCCTTATACATGAGTGCCAGCTCCTTGTTCACCGCATCACTCCCAGGGGGGATTTGTTGATATATTTAGGTAGTGATGTGTGTGAACACTCTAGGACCGCCGGGGCACTTTTTTCCCTCTTTAGGAGGTTTTTTTCCCTCGGCTTGTATATACGCCTATTGCCCTAATGGGCTACTTATCTTTGTACATTCTCTAGTAATACATTCAGTCTTGTGTGTTGTGCTCCAAGCTTCTTCTTCTTCCTTGTGCTGTTCACGTGCTTTCGCAGACGTCTATCTCCAACATCTTTGTCTACTTTGATTTACTAAAGGTAGAGTTCCATTTGATCTTTGTATTGAGAGCAGCAAGCTATCTAAGGTGCAGTTGTTTGTCCAAGTGCTAGACATACAAGGGTTGACTACATGTTTTCATTGCACATAGGTCAACTCATTCTCCACAGTTGGTATCAGAGCAAACTTGGTGTCGAAGCTTCATCAACAGAGTTGTAGTTAAATCAAAGCAAAAGAGGAGCTACAAAACAAGGGGGAGCTCCACAAATGCAAGAGCAAAGGACAATATAACTATTCGAGGTAACTCTCAAAGTTTTTGATAGTCTTCAATGGCTAACTTGGGTCAAGAAGTATAGAAATTGGATAAGGATAACTATCCGTGTGGAAGTTTAGAATGATCAACTACCTAATGGGCAAAGGCTTGTGGGTTATTGTGAGCAGCGATGATGCTCAACCTTAAATCAATCAAGCTACGGCCACTGAAGTCCAAAGGAGGCAAGCAAAAGAATGGGAAGAGAGGAATAGGAGAGTCATGTTCCTCATTTCACAAGTCATTACTAATGCCATGGTAGAGCATATTCAAAATCTAGAGAAAGCTAAGGATGTTTGGGAAGCTCTTGAAAGGATGTATTCAACAAATACCAAAGCTAGGAAACTTCAACTCAAGAATGAGTTGAACACAATCAAGAAAAGTTCGAGTCAATCCATAGCTCAATATACTTTGAAGATTAAGGAGCTAAGTGATGCTTTAGCTTCTATTGGCACAAGGGTTGATCACCAAGATCTTGTGTGTTATACTCTCAATGGATTGAGAGAAGATGAAAGATGGAAGCCTTTTATAACTTCCATTAACTTGAAAGATTCATATCCATGTTTTGGACAACTAATCCCTCATCTTGTCATAGAAGAGCTTAGCTTTGGTGGACCCAAAGGAAAGGATAGCCACAACCAAATGTTAAAGGAAGGAACTCAAGAGGAGGCTCAAGAGGAAAAGGAAGGGGTCACAACCAAGTGTACTATTGCTAATACCTGTGCAAAACATATCCCATGATCATGGCAAGGTGCATAAGAATAGAGTGCTCCACATATGTCATCATAGACGAGTTTACCACTAGGTGTACTATTGCTAATAACTGTGCAAAACATATCCCAAGATCATGGCAAGGTGCATAACAACAATACTGCTTTCATTTCATTATCCATATCCATTTTTTGATCCTGTAACTGGGAGAATATAGCATCAAACTCATTTAGATGATCAGCAACACCATCTGTGTCATTCATGCAAAGGTCATATAATTTTCTCATCAGATACACTTTATTAGTAGATGTCGTCTCTTTTTCATATGTATTGCATAACTTCTTCCAAACCTCCTCTGCACTTTCATAGTCTAATACTATAAAGTAAGCATTATCTGCCAGGTGCAAGTGAATGGTAGACCTGGCCATTTCATCTAACTCATCCCAATCATCTTCATTCATGTCAACAGGCCGCTTCTTTGAAATTCAATTTACTGGCTTTCATTGCCTCCTTTGAATCAGCACATCTTTAATCTGATTCTTCCATAGAGCAAAGTTTGTGCCATAAAATTTTTGGATCTCAAAATGGTCTTTGCCTTGCAAGTTATAGCTCCTCCTCAAAACACTGGCACTAGACCCTGATCCACCAGATGTCCTTGAGACCTCTGATGCCATGATGGTAGAGAACTAAATAGAATGATAATGGAGCTAGAATAGTCCAAACACCAATGAATAAGTGTATCAAAGAGTAAATCGACCATTGTATAGTTGACAATTCAAAAAATCTGGGAAAATTTTGCCGAAGTATCCTTTGCAAAATGAGCATATGACTAGTGTCGAAATATCATAAAACTACAAGTATTGACATGTTTACCTACATAGTGAATCATTGACTACACTACATATAATCAATTACTCAATAAAAGCCAACTAGGCTTATCGAGCATCTATGAACAACTATCATACATCTCCTATGGTGAGGCTAGGTAAGTCTTCCACCTACATCACTGAAGAGAACTTGACATTTGGGTGTCTCCCAGTTAAGAAAACCTCACCATGACCCTCTTTATCAAACATAGAAGGTTTATATTTATTGTTAGAGAAGTATAAAGAACACTCTTCTTGAGGTTCTTGGATCTGTGTGAAGAGAACTATGTGCAAAATTACTCTAAAATGGCTGCAAAAGACACCCCAAAAATTCTTCAAAAATAGGTTTTGAAAGCAAAGAATGAAGCTTTGAGGGACCAAAACATGTTCAAGGTAATGTTAACCTTAGTCATTCCCTTTCTTCAGACACCACAAGAGTGTAGCTTAGTGGCAAGAGATTGCCACGGTTAAGCGAGCTCTAGGGGGAACAATATTGGGATGGGTGACCTCTCGAGAAATACTGAGAACCTCTATTATCCTTGATCATTGAGGTCCTCCCTTGTGCGCACCCAACTGCGCCAACGATGACTTCAGTGACTTGGATGACAAGGTATGCCAAGGTCTATGCCTTGGTCACTGCCTTAGTCATAAGCCTTGGGTGGGTGGGCAAGTGCTCGCTTCGCTCGTACAAAAGGAAAAAATATTTTGCATCGAAATGCTCTGATACCCTTGAAGTATTTTGATGGCGATGGACCATAGTGCACTCTCCTTCTCGAGAGATCCACAACGATATCCTCGGAGTAGAAAAATGAGCTCCTAAAGCCGCACATGGTACTCCGCACAGAGGCTGCAGAATATGCAGAAAACACAGTACATAGGGAGCACGGACACAAACTTCTTAGGTGTTACAAATGTGGTCGAACTTATAGTCTGTGATTGACCAGGCCACTATATGTTTTATTAAAGAACATATACAAAGAAGTGTCTGATGGCCATTTGGCCTTTCCCATGGACACTAACGGTAATAGTAACCAATAGTAGATACCTCTCCTCTACTCAAGCATAGACATTTGTCCTTAGTGCCACTTAGATATCTCAAAATCATCTTGACTGGTTCCTAGTATTTCTTGCTAAGATTAGACATATATCTACTCACAACTCTCACGACGAATGCAATGTTTGGCCTCACAACTTCCATATCATACATGAGACTACCAACAACAGACAGATAAAGAACTTAGTTCATGAATTCCTTTTCCTCCTTTGATTTGGGGCCATCATCCTTGCTCAACTTCATGTATGTAGGTAAAGGTGTACTCAATGCCTTTCCACCCTACATATTGAACTTGTGAAGTACTTTGGATATGTACTCACTTTGAGACAAATATATGCATATGTTACTCCTATCATGAGTACTGTGCGTGCCAAGAATATGCTTGCACCCCCCAAATCCTTCATATCAAATGTCTCGCTCAACTTGTTTTGGAATGAAAAGTCATGAGAGGACTTCCAACAATCAACATATCATCGATATAAATTATCAAGTATATCATTATGCCTTATGAGCATATCTTAGTGTAGAAACAATTATTCTCATTGTTTTGAGAATACCCTTGAGATCTCATAAATGCATGAAACTTTTGGTACCATTGTCTAGGGGACTGTTTAAGTCCATGTAAGCTCTTCTTCAGCTTACAAACTAGACCCTCTTTACCAGGAATCACGTACCCTCTGGTTGTTCCATATAGATCTCTTTTATAAGATCTCCATGCAAGAAAGTAGTTTTCACATCCATTTGGACAAGCTCTAAATCCAAGCAACATGTGTATTCTAATCATCTTGACTATTGGAGACAAGATTTTCTCAAAATTGACACCATGTTGTTGCTTAAAATCCTTCGCAACCAATTGTGTTTCATACTTTGAAGAAGCTCAATCGTATGTGAATTTCAACTTATATATACCCATTTACTTAGTAAAGATTTCCTTCCCTTTGGAAAAGGTACCAAATCTAAAGTACCATTATTATGAATATAATCCAATTTACTCGTCATGGCACATTGCCACTTGACATCATCCTTTTTTTGCATAGCCTCTTTGTAGTAGGAAGACTCACCAACCTATGTTAGCATAACAAAATCAAAACATGGAGCATATCTATCAGGTGGATGTGAGACATGTTCAGAACATCTCAATGCTTGCTGAATAAGAGTATTTGTAGACTAAATTGTTTTGACATTTTCTCGAACATCCCAATATACACCAATCCCAGATCACTCATCATGTTTCAAGATCCCATAAGCGACATCCAAATTGACCACCTCAACCATAACCAAGAAAAATACATTTCTTGGATTTATAGTCCAACTTTTATATAAGATTCTTGGGTATATGAACATACACTTCACACCAAAAACTCAAATGTTATCATAAGATAATCGCTTTCCTATCCATAACTCTTGCGCTAATTTCATACCTTTGGCAATACTACGAGAAAGGAAGGTTAATCACATGAATTGTGCTCAACACTGCTTCTGCCCAAAGGCCTTGTGAAAGTTTTGCATGATGCAACATAGAAATTAATATATCTTGAGTTGTTCTATTCATCCTCTTAGCTATACCATTCATTGTAAAACTCTCTACGAATTCCTCTAGACTGACAAAAAATGTTGAATTCATGTGAGGTATACTCATCTCCATTCTCTGAACACAACACCCTAAGCTATTCTCAATTAAAGTAAGCCATTTTCTAAAAGTAGGTACTATGTCATGCTTTCACTTGATAGGATATACCCAAGAAAAGTAGCATCATCTATGAAAGTGACGAAGTAAAAAGAACCACCTAATGGCCTTATGGGCATAGGACCACTCACATCTGTATGAACCTAAAGGCTGAATTGAAGATTCAATGTGCATTTTATGCACTTTGCTAGTTTGCTTTCCATATTGACAATGCCTAGAAAATGAAAAATAAGAGAAAGATGACATAGGCAAGTAGGCACAATGAGAAAGATTTTCCATTCCACTGCAATATATGTGCCCCAAACACCCATGCCATATACAAATCATAGGCTCTTCAGTGGAAACTAATAAGTGTTCTTTCTAAAAATAAAAATAAAGAATAAAGTGAGCCAAATTTTCTTCCTTTTGCATAACCATATTGCCCTTTGATATGTGAGAGGACTCAACATAGAAAACCACTTTGTAACCAAGGTCATCAAGTTGACCAATTGACAACAAATTGCATGATAACTAAGGCACATGACATACATTATGCATTGTAAATTTTGAACCATCAATGAAATGCACAACCACATCTCCAATCCCAACAACATCACACTAATAAGAATCACCAAGTCTCACAATATCGAGTGACTTTGCTTCATAAGTAGAAAACCATTCTTTATATGGAGTCACATGAAAAGAAGCAATGGAATCTAGCAGCCATGTGTGGGAAAGAGAATCATCCATAAGAGCTTGACTAGGTACATTACTATTAAGTATCAACACACCAACATTATTATAAATAGCATTAACTTCTTCTATCTTCATAGTGGAAGAAAATGGTCCACATAACTATTTAACATGCCGATCAACATGTTTTCATTTACCTTTAGCATTCTTTAATCCATACACTCTTTTTTTATATCCCCTTATGAAAATCATGGCACTCAATATCCCTCTTCCTTGATTTACTTCTATTCTGGTCCCATTAACCATTATTTTTCTTATTTTTACTCTTGTCACATTGTTGATTCTTTCGTTGGTATGAGTTACAAATACTATATGCATCTCCACTTTGAGTCCCAACCAAGGACTTTCTACGGATCTCTTCACCCAAGAGTGCTCCACATATGTCATCATAGACAAGTTGACCACTAGGTGCACTATTGTTAATAGCTATACAAAACCTATCCCATGATGATGACAAGGTGCATAACAATAAGACTACTTTCATTTCATTATCCATCCTACGCTTTGGGCCTATAACTAAGAAAATAGAGCATCAAATTCATTTAGATGAGAAAAAATACTATATGTTGCATAGCTTCTTCCAAATAATCCTTTGCACTTTCACAATCCAATACTATAAAGTAAACATTATATGCAAGGTGCAATCAAATTATAGACCTATCCATTTCATCCAAGTCATCCCAATCATCATCATCCATGTTAGCTAGCTTCTTTGAGATTCCATTACTAGCTTCCACTACCTCCTTTGAATGAGCACATCTTTAATTTGATTTTTGTAGAGAGCAAATTTTGTGCCATCAAATTTTTGGATCTCAAAATGGTCTTTGACCTACAAGTTATAGCTCATCTTGGGAATAGTGGCACTAGAATCAGATCCACCATATGTGCCTAAGACCCCTTATTCCATGATGATATAGAACTGACTAGAATGATAATGGAACTAGAATAGTCCACACACTACTAAGGCTCAAAATAGGTAAAAAAGTGTCAAATTCTTGGAAATTTTTGGTAGAGATCAATGAACAACAATGACCAACCAAAATGATTATGTGAGACTGTATGTGCTCCACCAATAAGCATCTCAAGGAGTAAACTCACCACTGTATAGTTGAAAATCTAAAATGTCAAAAAATTTTGCTAGAGTTTCCTCTACAAAATGAGCATATGAACAATATAGAAAACTCACTAAATTGTGAGTACTCATGTGTAAACTTCCATAGTGAATCACTACTTCCATTGCATCTAACCATTTAATTGAAAGAATTGAACCAATCTTGTGGAGCACCTATGAACAACTAGCAAACATATCCTATGGCAAGTTTGGGTACGTCTTCCACACACATTATTGAAGAAGTGAACCAATCTTATGGAGCACCTATGAACAACTAGCAAACATCTGCTACGGCAAGTTTGGGTGAGTTTGGCCCCGATATCTTGGTATCTTCCAATTAAGAAAACCTCATCATGACACTCTTTGACAATGTCAAAGGCTTTAGGTTTATCTACGAGACCCTATGTCTTCTAAGGAGGGATGGTGAATAAGCCTTGGGTAGCCCCTAGATATAGGCCATTGGAATCACTTTTATGCAAGTTTGATACCATTTTGCATCTGAATATTTGTGATTCTAGGTAGGGATGACTTAAAAAAATGACATTTCAAACAATAAGTCATTATCAAAGTTATTTTTCATCTAAATCTAGGTAATCCTTAGTCTTCTTAGGAAAGGTGATGAATATCTCTTATTTGACCCATACTTCCCACCTCATAATGATCACCTTAATATGAGTTACAATAACTTTTTTTTTAGTTCTTGTATTTCTTCTTCAATTTTCTTGTAAAGGATGCCTAACCATTGTAGCTCCATGATTGGTGAGTGGTATTGGCAAGAATGGATTGCAAAGCATTCAAAAAACTTGCATCAGGAGGATTGGATCTTAGTGTTTGTTTGTGTTGTTGATGTTTGAAGCTCTCACACATATATGTTGCCTTGGTAATAAAGTGAATATCAAGTTAGGGGTTGAAATTATGAAATGAAATAAAATCTTGAAGTGCATTCTTGAGAATAATATATCTATAGTGTATAGTATATGGTGTATAATAAATACTTATATGCAAGTACTTTGAACCATTCTTTGACTGAGCTTTGTAGATGTCTAGGCTTTGATATGGTCTTGGTTCATGAGCTTTGTGTACACACATGCATGAGCTTTGTGTACACACATGCTCCTACATGGAATACAAGGGGTTGTGATGAGGAGGGGTAGAACACACACTAAAGAGAGAGAGGGAAAAGGTGTGATGAGGAGGGGTAGAACACACACTAAAGAAAACGTGTGCGCTTTTGTCTCCATGCAAGGAGACGAGCCTTTCTACAAAAGAAAGGTTTGGCAAAAACGTTAGCCTTCAAGAGAGGAAAAGCGAGGTCGTTGAAGCCCCTCTTTCGCTCCCTTTCTTTTGTGCTGTTTGAAAAGAGGAATCCGAGCACGCGAAGAAAAACTATCATCCTGATTCTCTCCTTTATTTATTTTTTAATTTATTCTATAAATACGATATAAAATAATATTTTCCAAATTTCACGTGTGCTTCTCCTTTTCAAGCAAACGGAAAATGGTACCATGAAAAGCACAACAAAAGGCTGCCCAAGAAATGCAGAATCTAAGGCGGTCCTTTTCGTTATACTCCAAGTGCTCAAAACAGAAACGTCCATTCATGAATCATGACTTTGCTATGGGTGAATTCACACTCTCTCGACGGCACATCCCTTTTTTTTTTTTTGAGAGTACATTGAATTGGAAAGACACACACCCGACCTCATAAGGTAGAGACACCATTTTGAGGAACTTCATGGAATCTCATCTATGGGAACTCATGGATATGTCGAGCCAAGATTTGAACTCAGGACTTTCTCCTTGAGACTCAAAGCATCAACCACTAGGTTATACGGGCTTGGACGACACATCCCTATTTTTCTCTTGCCTTTGGTATGGCGATTCACAGAAGGTGGTACTGAGAACATGCGCAAAGTCATCTCAACTATCCCATTATGAATCCAAAATTGGACAAGTCTAGATTTCTCATGTTCCACCTAAGGATTGATCTCCATTAAAGAAAACAAGAGGTGTTTTGTATCCACCTAAGGAAGACTTTATGCCATTGTCACTGAGAGCGAGTTACTGAATGCATGCTCTCTCTCTAAAGCCATTGAATTCTTTGTCACATAAGAGACGAAAGAGTTGATTATTCTCTTTGCCTCATAACCATAGTACCCTATCATTCCTTAGCCACTCAACAGAGTGATAAAGAGACACAAGTACTTCCATGCCTATGTGTGATGCCTCTATAGATATAGAGGTCTTTCGTGACTCCCATGTGGAAGTGAATGTACCACACTTCCATGGATTAATCTTGAGATGATATGCAAAAGTAGGAAGTGAGCTATCCACTCCACCTCTGAAGCTCCACGCTATAGTGTGAGTGCAATCTACAACATATGCGTTGCAAGTAGACGCAAACTTGACAAAAAATACTTTCGAGTGGCATAGAATCAAGATTGAACCAATAGCGTGTTAAGAAGTGAAAAGTACTCCTGCCGCGCCGCCACATAAGATATTTCAGGTCTAGTCATTGTTGCATAGATCAAAGAATTGATCAAGCTTCTATACAATGTCAAGCCTTCAAGTCTTTTACCATCCATGATACTTATCTTTTTATTTGCATCTATAGGTTGACTGAGTACCTTAGAATCTACCATGACATACCTATAGAGTACATCCAATAGATATTTCCTTTGCAAAAGATGTATACCATCCATTGCATATACAATTTCAATACCTAACAAGTACTTCAACTCACCCAAAGCTGATACCTTGAATTCTTTTCCAAGCTTTCACTTGATGTTTTTGATTCTTATATGAACACTACCTATTATAATTAGATCATCCACATAGATACATATGAATACTACCTTACTCCCTTCCTTCCTCACATAGAGTGAGGGATTCGATTTGCTTTGTGTGTGAAGTATTTTGATGGTGATGCACCACGGTGTGCTCTCCTTCTCGAGAGCTCCACGACAATATCCTCGGAGTAGAAAAATGAGCTCCTAGTGCCGCACACGATACTCCGCATAGAGGCTACAAAATACGCAGAAAAACACAATACACAGGGAGTACGACACATATTTCTTGGGTGTTACAAATGCGGTCGAACTTAACGTCTGTGACTGGCCAGGCCACTATATGTTTTATTAAAGAACATATACAAAGAAGTGTCTGGTGGCCATTTGGCCTTTCACATGGACAATAAGGGTAACAATGTCCCACTAAAGGCCAATATGGCAAAAGTAACTATGGGAGAAAAATAAAGAATACCTGAGTGTAAGTATAGAAACTATACCTCCCACCTGTTGGGCATGTTACATAGTATACAAGTGATTGTGTAAGATCATGAATCAAGTAACCCCCATCAAGTGACAACAATGTCGAAAGCTATATTGTGGTAGAGCTTTACTCAAAGCATCTACAACATTAACTTGAGTGTGAACCTTCTCAAGAATAATGCACTCAGTGGCTAAGCAATCTCTCATGAAGTGATACCTCACCTAAATGTGCTTGACCTTTGCATGATAGACCGGATTCTTAGCCAAAGCAATGGCACTCTGACTGTCACTGAGAAAATGAGGTACATGTTGAGGCAAACCCATATCACAAGCAAGCCGAGAAAGCCACAATGCTTCCTTACATGCCTCACTTGCTGCAACATACTCTACTTCTATGGTGGAAACAGTTATACATTCTTGACGACGAGATCTCCAAGAAATAGCACCTCCAACAAACCCCTCCATCAAATCTTATCTTCTTAACATACCTTGTTGTTTGCATCTCGGCAAATTATTTGAACTTCTTGAAACAATAAAGGATTTGTCTTATGTTATGAAATACAAAAATATCATTCTACTATGATCATCAATAAATGATACATATTACTTATTACCATCAAAGGATGGCTCTTTAGTAGGTTCCCACACATCTATGTGTATAAGATCTAGCAAACCATCACTGACATAGCTTGAATGCTTGAAAGGTTGTCTACTTTGCTTGTCCATTCGACATGCTTCAAAAAGATGCACCATATTTATGTTGTTAAAATCAGGTGGACCTTCAACAATCATTTTTCTTTAACATTTCCTTTAATCTATGTAGATTCATTTGGACAATCCTTTTGTGCCACAAATCAAGCTCTACTATCCTATGCATACCATAAAAGAAATAGTTTGTATGATTTGGGATTACCTTGAATGTAAACAATCGACCTTTTTTCTAATCTCTAGTAATTAATATGATTTGCTTTGGATCCTTACTGAAGCAGCCTGTATGATTGAATCTCACTTCTAGACCTCTTTCTACCATTTGATCAACTAACATCAAATTCTTAATAATTGTTGGCACATAAATCAATTCTTCTTGCATTTATCCTACGTGCAACATCTCCAACCTACATTATCTTATGTGTTGTATCATCTCCTATTTCAACATAATGTTTACATGAAGGATTGTGTGTATTTGAAGACCATGAAGCATCATGAGACATGTGATTATAAAAACCACTATCTACATACCATACATCACTATGCAATTCATCTTAGTTTTTACATTCATCATAAGAACAAAATCATAATCATCACTTTTACCTTCAGCTGCATTATTTATTTGTTTTTTACTTTTTCTTGAGTAAACTCTTCTTCTATTACCACCTTGGTTATTCTCATTTTGATAGAAATCTTTGGTGTAGTTTATATACCTTTCACATATGTAACAATTGTTGTCATCTTCACTCCTTTGTCTTTGATTGTAATTGTAGTAGCCTCTTCTACCTCTAGTGATTGATCTTCCCCTTCCTATAGTATTCAAGGAGCCACTTGAAGCCCCTTGATCATCATTTGATGTATTCTTTCCTCCTCAACATCTACTCAAACCTCTACCAGCTCTGCTTCCTCCTCTTGATGATCCACCATATAGATCTTGTCCTTGAGCTCCTCTTTTATTTGAAGTAGATCCATTTAGATTCATCTCATCTGTGACCATGAGTGCAACAAGCTGATAATTATAGTAATTGTCCTATGACATAAATAGAAGTAATGAATGGCTTCCATCTCTCATCTTCCTTAAATCCATTGAGAGTATGTGCAACCAAGTCATCATCCTCCACATGAGCTTGAATTGATCATAGCTTATCTGCAATCTCTTTACGTAGTGTTGATGATGAACCTCTTCTCCAATAGCTTCAAATTCTTCATCGACATATTGCAAACTTCTCCAAGCTTCAATTACTTGCTTTGATACCAATGTTGGAGTTTATCGACCTCCAAATTATAGCTAGAAGTAGATGGCACCCACTAGTATCTAGTCCACCTTCTCACAAACTAACGTGTAGAAAACGAGTTCTACTTGCATATTTTACTACTCTTTATTCACTAAAAGTTTCTCAAATATATACTAGACATTAAGAGATTTCAAATGAGCTATAGAACACTCAAAATGGATAAATATGCTAGGAGATATGAGCTCTACAAGTGTGCAAGTTTAATGGAGAACTTGAATAGAGATCAACTTGAGAATGCACACTTTTTGCAAAGATCACTACTTTCAGCACAAAACTCCAATGAATACTAAATTATGGTATGATAGTAGACATTAAGCTTTACAATGAACCATCAAACACTTGATTTGGATTTATAATGAAGGAGATACAAGCTCTGCAAGCTTTGTAAAACTACAACACACATATAGACATATGACTCTCTTGGACCTCAAAGAAGATCACGAGTTCTCCTCTCTTATTATAGCATGAAAAACTATCCAAAAACCATGCTAATAAAAAATCTTGTGGTAGAAATTTGGATGGAGGTATTCTACGAGTAAAAGAAGCCAAATATGGTTGGACTTTGAGAAGTAGCCACATCAACCTTCCACTATAATTGTGTTTACTCCTTGACACACTTATTGTTCTTAGCACATACATTCTCACATACTCTCTTTGGTTGTTCATTGCTATTCATTAACCCATTTTCTTAGGGAGACTCTACCTAAATAATCTTGAAATTCGACACTTGGTCATCTTTTTTGAGCATTAGTGGTGTTTGAACTATTCTAGCTCCATTATGATTCTATTCAGTTCTCTATCATAATGGCATCAGAGGTCTCAAACACATATAATGGATCGGGGTCTAGTATTAGTTTTCCCAAGAGGATCTATAGCTTGCAAGGCAAAGACCCTTTTGATATCCAAAAATTTGATGACACAAAAGTGTATCTAATGATAAAGTTATATGAGCTTTGCATCAAGGACACGAATAGTGTTGTTGCTCATCTAAATGAATTTGATGCTATATTTTCTCAATTACAAACTCAAAAATGGAGAAGGATAATGAAATGAAAGCAGTCTTGTTGCTATGCACCTTACCATCATTGTGGGATATATTTGCATAGCTATTAGCAATTGTGAACCTAATGGTAAATTGGTATACTATGAAATATGTGTAGCACTCTTGAGTGAAGAGATCCATAGAGATTCTATGATTGGCACAGTAAGTGGAGATGCATATAGTGTTCATGATTCTTACCAAGGAAAGAATCAACAATGTGGCAAGAGCAAGAACAAGGAGAAGAATGGTCAATGGAATAAGAGTAGAAGTAAACCAAGGAAGATGGATGTCGAGTACCATTATTGTCACAAGATAGGACTTATGAAAAAAGAATGTTATGCCGTATTCACCCTCCAATCATAGTCTCATAATCATACAAAAATTGGTGATCATACTTAGGGCCTTTGCAGATAATTTCTTCCTTTTGTGCCAAACATATATACAGGTTTCAATTTGCCGATATAAGTGCCTCAAAGTCTGCTACTGGTTTAAGAAAGCTCAACAAGGTGGTTCTATTCAAGTTTTCCAGATACAATCATTTTTCTACATCAAGGTATTTTAGTGAGTGGTCATGGCCAAAAGCAATGAATTTGAATTCTCTATCTCTAACTCTGTGTCTATCTTTGTCTATGTTTTTCTCTCAACTTTGTCTAATAGTCTATTCTGCTGTGCTATTATTTTTCTTACATGGTATCAAAGCTCAAGAGGGTCTGAGTGGTGCGAAAGCAAAAAGGCAGAGGTTTCAATGACAAAAGAGAGAAGATTTCAAGTGGTACATCATCATCTACAACTGGGAATCAAGGTGGTTTGTCAACAGAAGTAGGTGGAGCACAGACAAGAGTACCAATGATGTCGGTCATCCCAATGTTGCAGATATGACCACTGACCTTCACAAAAGGTAAACTTGACGGTTTGAACTACAACCTGTGGGAGTTTAAAATCACTTCTATCCTTGATTCATATGAGCTTCTGGAGATTGTTCTTGGGATTGATCATGAGCCCCAAGACACACTTGATCCAAATAATCTTAGTCAAATGATTCCTCCTAATGTTGATCTTCTACGTGCTTGGAAACATAGAAATGTAGATGCACTCTATGATCTAGTTATAAGTACTATTGATAGTGTTATGATTCTCATTTAGCATACTGCCAAGGCATCTGGAGCATGGAACATATTGAGAAATCAATATGAAACTCATAATCAAACACGGACTCAAAACTTGGAGAATCAAATAGCAACAGAAAAGTCTATTGATGGGGAGACTACATAGGTGTTTATCACTTGCATAAAGAATCTACGAGATCAAATGGTAGAATCAAGTATACAAAAGTCAAGTGAGGAGCTTGCTTGATGTTGTCTTCGAATCTATCCACCTAAATTTGACGGTTTGGTAACTACTCTTAATACTCAAATCAGACCTCAACCACTAACTTTTGAAGAATTCAGTGCCTTACTCATGGAGGAGTTGCGGCTCAAGGAAAGGAGTAATAGCAACAAAGGAGATGTTGCATTCATAGCAAATGCCAAAGGAGGCAAAGTGGACTCTTCAAAAGATGGAGAAAAAAAGAAGAATGACAAAAAGAAGTTCAAGGGAGAGTGTTTCCACTGTAAGAAGAAAGGATAGAGAATCCAAGATTGTTGCATCAAGAAGGGTAGAAGAGAAGAATGGCTCTTTAAAAGGTGGCAAGGACAAGGAGTCTGCCAACATAGTAGAAATAGAGCTTGAGTTATTTGTTATGATAGAGGACGTATGCTCCTTGGTTACATTCGATACCTTGTACTAAAGGAGATGCATCACAGGGGTATGGTTGCACACCTGCCATCGATTGTGGGAATAAAGGAACCATGCAAAGATTGCATGATGGGCAAGCAATAGAGGAAGGTGTTTCCACAAGAAATCAAGAACAAGTCAAGCTATCCTGTAGAGTTGGTGCATGTTGACTTGTGCAGAAAAATGCCTACATAGGCCTAGGGCAGATCTTCCTACTTCATGTCACTTGCCGATGAATATAGCAAGAAGATGTGGGTGTACTTCCTTCGCAGTAATGCTCAAGCTTTTGGTAAGTATAAAGAATGGCTTCAGCTTGTTGAAACTGAAACAAGGAAGAAGACAAAGAAATTCAAGATAGATGGTAGTGGTGAGTTCACATCAATAGAGTTCTAATATTTTTGCAAGAGTAAAGGAAACAAGCATCAACTCACAATCGCACATAGCCCTCAGCAAAACAGTGTTGCAGAATGTCAAAATCAAGCCATCATGGAGATGTCAAGGGGAATGTTGAAGGAAAAGGGTTTGCCTAATCAATTTTGGGCAAAGGATTTCAACATTGTTGTCTACATCTTGAATCGAAGCTACACCAAGGCACTTGATGGAAAGACTCCACAAGAAATCTACATTGGTAAAAAAACCTTCTGTTTCCCATTTCAAAGTATGGAAGTGAATGTTATGTACATTTTCCATATGGTGAGAGAAACAAGCGTCAACTAAAAAGCATCAAATCTATCTTCCTAGGGTATACCAAAGATAAGAAGGCTTATAAGCTTTAAGACCATGAGGCTAAGAAGATCATGGCAAGTTGTAATGTGGTGTTTAAGGAGGAGTATCCACATGCAGTGGAGGAGGAAAAGAGAGCTTCCACTTTATCATCAAGCAAAGGGGCAATTCACGATGAACCTAGCCCAAGAGCTATCCCTTCTACACAAGAGAAGGAAGCATCAACTTCATATGATGAGTTTGAAAGTCACCAACCTGTCATCTCCTAAGTGGAAAAGCCATTTCCACATTGGGTGGGGTAGCTTCATGATTCAGCAAACCCCATCCAAGAGTCACTAGAATAGGTTGCAGATGGACCAAGGTGATCACAAAGAATAGAGGAATAGAGATTGGCAAGAACCCATATTGTAAACATGGCCTTGATGGCTAATCTCATTCAAGAATAAGCAATGGAACCAACCAATGTGGAAGAGGCACTCCATGATCTGAATTGGAGGGCTGCCCATTCAAAGAGAATACAACAATATCATGAAGAATGGAACTTGGGAACTAGTGGATCGACCCCCTAAGCGTAAATTCATTGGCACCAAGTGGGTCTGGAAGCTAAAGAAAGTACAAAGCAAGACTTGTTGCACAAGGCTACTCACAAGTTGGAGGCATTGACTTTTGTGAATCATTTGCCCCAACTACAAGGATGACTACTATCTAAGTACTATTAACTATGGTTGCACATAAGCATTGGCCAGTCTATCACATGGATATCAAATCAGCGTTCTTGAATACAAACCTCAAGGAGGAGGTATTTGTGTCTCAACCACCAGGGTTTGAGGCTTCCCATTTAAAGAATAAGGTATGTAAGTTGAAGAAGGCATTATATGGGCTGAAACAAGCCCGTAGAGCATGGTACCTATGAGTAGATAAGTATCACCTGGATCTAGGTTTCAAAAGATGTGCTTTTGATGCTAAGTTGTATGTTCTAAAGAGAGGAGGGAAGACAATTGTGCTTGTACTCTATGTAGATGACCTTGTGTTACAAGAAATGATGATGTTCTTCTTCAACAAACTAAAGATGCGTTGAGTTCAAAATTTGAAATAACATACTTGGGCTTAATGCATTATTGCTTAAGCCTTGAATTTTGGTAGGAACTAGGGAAGATTTTCATCTCTTAACAAAGGTATGCAGGACAAATATTAAAGGCATTTGACATGGAGGATTGCAAGAAATTACACGCATCGAGGTCAACACAAAATTATCTATTGAAAATACTTCATCTCTAGTGGATATTGGAAGATACAAGAAATTAGTTGGAAGTCTCATCTACTTGTGCAATAGCAGACCAGATATCTCTTATGTTGTTGGAGTACTAAGAAGGTTCTCTAATAAGCCTTGTCAAAACCATTGCAAGGCAAGCATGTAGATACTCAAGTATGTAAAAGGAAACACTAAATATGGTATTCTTTATGAAGAAGGTTCATCTCTGGTCAGTTGACTATGATTCAAATTGAGCAAGAGATATTGATACCAAAAAATCAATTTTTGGATATTTCTTTTCTTAAGGATAAGGGATCTTCTCTTGGATCAATAAGAAGCAACTGACTACAATATTATCTTCTATTGAATCTAAGTACAAAGCTTCATGTGTTGCAGCATGTGAAGCAATATGGTTGAGGAGGATCCTGTGACACATAGGAATACAAGGATAGGAGGCTATAGAGTTGGTGTGACAACCAAAGTTGCATGGCCATCACCAAGAATCCTATTTTTAATGCATGTACCAAGCGCATAGAAATTCAGTATCACTATGCACGTGAGTTGATTGAGGACGGGGTCATGGAGATAAGCTATTGTCCAACTGAAGAAAATGGAACATACATCTTTACCAAGGTCCTTGGGAGAGAGCAACTTCTTCGACACTTTCCAAAGCTTGGGATTGGACCAAGAAGGTAGTTCACCATAGGGTGGAAATTGAGGGGGGGTAGATATCCTCAATACTCCACCCTCAAGTGACCACAAATGATCCATGGTGCTCTAAGTTGTAAGGCCCCATTATGAGGAGAAGCCATTGTGAGAGCCCAAACATTTTGGAACCCTAACTTCTAAGTTAGATGAGGTCTATGTGTGATTGTTGATGGCTATAGATGATCTTTGTGACCCTAGCCATTAGGTTAGGTAGGGCATATACTTCCAGGTCATTAGGTTGCCATTCAAGGTGAAAATAAAGGCCCTATGGTGTCACACAATTTCCCCATAGAACCTTAATGGGGGGAATGTAGAAGGGGGCTTGCCCCCTTCTGCCGTGTCCAAGGGGCCTATCCCCTCGGCCCATAGGGCCGAGACGGTAGGAACTCTTATTGTGGAGATATTGTCAAATTGTATAATTTGCTGGCTATTTTGTATCTCTCGACTACATTTATCTATACTGAATCCTCTTGTAAAAGCTATACAAGCATGACCCATGTTGGAAAACACCATTGTTGTAACTGCATTACACTTGGCATCTGAGAATTTGAGTTCTCTATCTCTGAGTTTGTGTCTATCTTTGTCTGCATTTTTCTCTCAACTCTCTTTACTCATTTATTCCATTGTGCTATTATTTTTCTTACAACAACAATTTCACATGTGTCATCCGATAGGCATTATGATGATTTTTACTATCAAGAGCATATTATATGTTGGTGTAATTTTTGTTTTGGCATGTATCGAAGACCACTACTGGAATGTATTGAACATGAGGTAGATTATGGTATTTTTGAGCGTGCACCACCACAATGTGATAATGCTTGGGTATGTATTGATTCCATAAATTAATGCCATTATTTTATTTGAAAACCATATAAAAAATAAAACTATACTTAATATATAGGAATATTTTCTCGATGATGATGATGATGATTCTCCTATTAATAATGCTAGTATGCCTCGTACACGTAACAGACATGCCATTTTTCAATTACAAATCAAGGTTTCTCAAAATCCTCTACCTCCTAGTTTATAGACTCAAACTGTTGGAGATTATCCATTGCCAACTCGTGATCATCCTCTAGTACAAACATATGATAGAAGAAGATATGGAGGATGGCATAGAGGACCACTTCCTTTAGATGGGGAGGTTTTTAACTTTTGGGGTAGTTTCTATATGATTGCTCCCTCCAGTATCACTAGTGTTGGTTTTGGTCTCTTTATTATATAATATTTGTATGTGCCTCCAAACTTTGAAGTCATTGTTATGTAATTTTTTGGTCCTATATATAGATGGGGAGATTTGCCTAGACTTACATGTTATATTCAAAGCATGAGTACTTATGGATTATGCATGAATGTAGCTTCTCTTGCTAGTAGAGGGATTACACATGCAAAAAATGAAAGATTATATATTGATGGAAGACCTTACATGCATGGAAATATGGCAAGTTTAATAAATAGTAGTCGAGGAAATAATAGTTCAATGAATAATTGCACATACATATATACACATACACATCCACACACATACACATACAATGACACACATACACATACACATACACATACACATACACATACACATACACATACACATACACATACACATACACATACACATACACATACACATACACATACACATACACATACACATACACATACACATACAAATATACACATATATTTATTTATTTATTTTCATTCATAATACTTTTTTCATGAACTTGCAAGTTACTATTTGAAAAGTTTTTACCAAGCAACAATATTCTTCCTACATCACATGATGAAATGAAGAAGATGATCAACAATCTTGGTATAGATTACTATTGTATACATGCATGTCCTAACAATTCTATTTTATATAGAGGTGAACATGTAGACTCTTTGACATGTCCAAAATGTCAATCTCCTCTATATAAGGATGAAGAGGGTAAAATCCCAAATAAGGTATTGAGGAATTTTTCATTGGCTCCATGAATTAAACATATGTTTCAAAGCCCTCAATTATAAAAGCTTTTGACATGGGGATTTTATCATAAAAGTACTGATGGAGTAATGAGAATTCCCAAAAATAGTGCATCCTTTCAAGATACTGATTCTAGATGGTTTGATTTTGCACATGCCATGCAATCTAAAGTTAGGAGTGACATTAGATGGGGTTAATCCATTTTTTATGAAATCTAGTAAATGTTCAACATGGCCAATGGTAGTCATCAACTACAATCTCCCGCCATACCTTAACATAAAAAAGGAACATTTATTGCTTTCACTTTTAATCCCAAGAAAAAGACAAGTTAAAGACATGAATTTATATCTTGCTCCTCTCAATGACGATCTCCAAGAGTTATGGAGAGGTATTAATTTTATTGATGTATCAAAAAACATTAATCAAAGACACATTATGGTAAGTAGAATTGTGGCTTGAACTATACACAATTTTCTAGGATACAGTGTTTGTTCAGGTAAAAACCAATGATACCTATGGATTTGTATTGGAAATGAAAAAATGGGCCTCTTGTAGATCCACAATCCAAAATCTTCAGTGATGATGAAGATGATGAGAATGTGAGATTAGAGATAAAGGAAAATTGTCACTATCAGAGAATATATTGATATGGTATTCTTTGGATTATTGGACAAAGTTAAAGATTTGTCATCTTCTTGATCCTATGCATATATTCAAGAATATTGGTTATTCATTGTGCAGCATCTTCTTGGATTAAAAGTCACAACAACATCAAGAAATGATTCAAAGGATCAAAACTCAAAACCAAAGTTATGGCCAACGTATGAACCTACTCCTTGGATACTTACAACAAAGGAGATACAAACTATCAGCAATAAGATTCAATTGATTGGATGATACGAGCTAATCTAGGTTAAAGATACATGATTGGCATAACTTTTTGAAGCACATTCGACCTGTTGTTATCAATGGATGTGCAGCAAAAGGAGTATGGGATGTGATCTATCATCTTGGATTACTTATAAGGTAATTATCATATTGTTATGTTTAATATATAAGACTATTTGATATCTTTTCTTTACAAATTAATTTCTTTATAATTTAATTTATGAATGATAATAGATGGATTACATCAAAAGAGGTTGACAGAGACTCGATCCCACAAAACAAACATGAATGTAGGGAGCTACTATATGTGATGGAGAAAGAGCTTCCAATATCATTTTTTGATATTTAAGTTCATTTATTGATCCATCTTGTGGATAAAATAGAGATTGCAAGAATTGTAAAAAATCAATGGATGTTTTGGGTCGAT
>CM035414.1:114522264-114569764 GCA_020310875.1 Ceratopteris richardii
TGGATCGTAGTAGAGAGCGAAGGAAGAAACTTACTCTCATAAAAAATCTTATGAGAGGAAAAGTTCCATCTGATTCTTTAGGGGCTGTCATGCATGAGTATGTAGACATGTCCGATGAGGAATTAGACTATACGATCTAGATTCTTACCCAGCGGCCAAAGGAAGGCTCCTCTGAGGTTCAATTTGCAAGAAGAGAGATGTTTGCCCATAGGAATGTTTTCTTTTTATAATTTAATATTTTTAAAGATATTATAACGCATGTTTTTATTCATTTTTATCTGTTTATTTTCAGGATGCCTATACCACCTCCAGCTCGTGAGAGTACAACATAGGTACCTATGAGGACATGCATAGGTAGCTTAGGACTGGAGTGTGACATCGTACCTGAGGGAAATATAGTAAACATCAAGCATGGTTTAGAGTTTTAAAAAATAATGATAGCTTTATGTGACTCTTACGTATGTTTTGTTCACTTAAAATGGGCGTAAGTATAAATTTTACATATAAAATGAAATATATATTTTAGTTTTTACTTATATGATCTTCTTTTGCAATGAGTTTAGTGAGAGAGACAAAAAGTATGTACTTAGTTCACTAGAGATAGAATTTGGCACTAGGTTGTCTCATAAAGTGGTGTATGAAGGAGATATGGATACTTATGGCACATCGTCGTGACAATGCATGATATGCATTGCTTTTATTTGTTATATATATATGTGTGTGTGTGTATGTACGTATATGTATGTATGTGTGTGTGTACACATACATGAGAATCCTAATTACAAACTCAACCTATGCTTTGATACCATGTTGAAATGAAATCAAGTACTCCTAATCTAATAGCAACCACACAATAAACAAGCAAAGATTTTAAAACATGATGATTTAAATTAAAGTAGAAATGACTTGCACACAATGCTCTATGAGCATGGAGACTCCATCAGGAGAGGATGCACACTCTTGGCAATGGGCTAGTGTATGTGCTTGTGAGGAGTGAAGGGAGGTCTTGCTTATATGGAATTTGGGAGAATCTCCTTGCATGTGGGATAAATGGATTTGCATGAGAATTAAAGTATACTTGGACACAAGGGTGGAGCATGGAACTCTCAATAGGTCAAGCACACATCCTCTTTGGACATGGCTAAACACACACCAATTATTCATGCAATGAATAGAATGATCATCTTTCCTCCCAAAGGAATCAATGATAGTTTCAATGACAAGCTATCATGCACGTTTCCTCTTATTTGGAGTCCTCTCCAAGCTCATCATATCACATAAACTTAGCAATGGAGCTAATCAAAGGTTATACAAGATTGGATACAAATCTTTACGAAGATTTGTTCTAGGTTAGTTAATAGGCAATTATCTTTGTTTGTGATGTTGAAGATCCAGGGTTCGATGCAAACTTTGATTATTGGATCATCAATACCATTCCAGGTATGAGTTCGATGATGCATCACCCATTAGTTTCTTGAGTGCTCACATTGGGGCAAAGGCTTCCTTTGCAAAACATGTTTCCAATATTGACAAGATCAAGGAGGGGTTTAAAAATCAAGCCCAAACCCTAGCATAGGAATCAATGAAGACATTAGGTTAGTATTCACGACACCACTTAGATTTGGGTTGAAATATACAAGAACATATCGCAAAAGGAAGAAGCATAATTCATTACACAGGTTATAGAAGCAAAGAAACGTTCCACAAAATAGACAATCAAGATAGGTTGCACAATCATCTCGACATTGTTGATATATTTAGGTAGTGATGTGTGTGAACACACTAGAACTGCCGGGGCACTTTTTTCCCTCTTTAGGAGGTTTTTTCCCCCCGGCTTGTAGGTATGCCTATTGCCCTAATGGGCTACTTATCTTTGTACATTCTCTAGTAATACATCCAATATTGTGTGTTGTGCTCCAAGCTTCTTCTTCTTCCTTGTGCTGTTTGCGTGCTTCTGCAGACGTCTAACTCCAACAATTGGTGTCAAAGCAGGCCGTCGCTTCATCTAGGGTGCGGTCAACACTCCTCCGTTTGCAGTCTCATAATCACATGAATTTTGGTGAGCATACTCAGCATGTTTTTGAAATCAATTTTGCTTTGCTTTGTGGTGCCGAAATCACGATCTGAGCTCGTTTTGGCCTCCGAACGCACTATCATAGTGCTTGTGCAGGCTATTTCATCTTTTTGTGCCAAAGATATATACCAATTTTTGTTCGCCAATATAAGCATCTTGAAGTCTGCTATCGGTCTAGTGGAATTTTTCTTGGCAGTTCTGTTCAACTTTTTGAGATACAATCAATTTTCTGCATCAAGGTATTTTAGTCATCGGCCATGGCTGAAAGCAGTGATGTATTCCGTATGTTGGTTGTTGAGGATAAGTTGGATGGTACCAACTACCCGTTATGGGCTTATATGGTGCGACATGTGTTGATTGCAAAAGGACTGTGGAACATTGTGCACGGTGTCGAAAAACGTCCTATCACACTTGCAACTGTTACAACTGCAGGTACTGAAGCTGATGCAGAAGGTGTCGAAGATGGTGATATTCTGCATATTCTTGTTCGTGCTAGGATTTCTATTGCACCTACTGCAGAGGAGATTTGTTGGGATGGCAGAGATGCCCAGGCACATGCATTGATAGCTTTGTCTGTCAAACGTGCCATTATTCCTCACATTCGCTCTTGAAGAACAACTAAAGATGCTTGGGATACACTTATCACATTGTACCAAGATAGGAATGAGGTTCGTGTTGCTTACCTCCGAAAATAGTTGGAGAGTGAGCACATGAATGAAGGTGATTCTATGGACTTCCTAACGAAGATCAAAGACTTGAAGGAACATTTGATTTCTGTTGATGAGGTTATACTAGATAGCTCACTTGTGCAGACCGTTTTGAATGTTCTTCCTAATTCATATGAGAGTTTTGCTTCTACTCTTCGGTTGATGATGAAAGGCTCGCCTGTTGTGACGTCTTTGCCCTGTGCCACATGTAACGTAGTGTCATGGGGCTACCTAATCTGAAGTTGGATCCTTGGCTCAGCCACCATGTGTTCAATGTTTCCTTGAGGTGTATCATCTGGTACCTCAATCACAATCTGCACTTTGTTTTGTAATAGCTCTGAATCCGTGTTCACTGGAGTTTGTATTTCCTCTTTGATAGGTGGTTTTGCATATGTAACAGTTGTTGGAGCTTCTTTGATGCTGATTTTTGTCGTATCATTCAATTGAATGACATGCTCACGTTTATTGGAATCTTTTATGTTCTTTTCCTTTTCTTCGTGGTTGTCTGGCGTCACTTCGACTTGATTGATCTCGGTCCATTCTTCCTCGTGAGTTTCTGTCCTTATGTCAGTGTCCAGGGTGTCTTTTTCGTGAATTTGCATCAGAACTCGAATCATCTAAGCCCAGTTCTTTGTATCTCCCAGGTTGTTTTGGGGTCTTTTCTTTACTCCATTGTTGTTTCTCTTGACTTGCTTGTCTATAATGATGACCTTGAACATTCACATTTACCTGTCCTTGCATGTACTGATGTGTCTCTTCTAGGGCAGCAGAGAGATCTCTCTTGGTAATAGGCATTTGGGCTACCAGAATCTTTGGTAAAATGTGTGTCCGCTTTGATTGGGGTGTAGCTTGGGCTTCTTCCTCTCATAGGCGCTTTGTACCCCTCATGGGTTTCTGTGAACTGGTTCCTGCCTCTTCAACAACAGCAGCTGCTTTCTTTTTCTTGGGGACCGTAGCGGATTTGGCATATTTGGCTAGCCCTTCTGAGGTTGGCATCTCACGCAAGCAGTTTTTCATCTCAAGAGCCTCATATATAAGTAATGTCAAAGTCGAACTCCCATTTAGAAACTTCTTCTGACCCCATTTCTTCTGGGCTTCAAATAATCTCTCTTGGACATAACCAGTCATGTTCACTTTATTCCCAATTTGTTTCATTGCATGAGATAGTAGTTGTACAACAATCTTTTGTGATGCAGTATATCTATGCATACTTGGGAAACAAAAATGTTGGTGCACTAGATGGACAACATCTTCAATATCAGTCCTGTTGATATCCAAAAAGGACCTCTTTTTAGGATCATGACATTCCTCTTTGACATTAGTGATCCCTTCTTGATTCCATCCAGAGGCTTTGTTGATTATTGTTGGAGTTAGACGTCTGCGGAAGCACGCGAATAGCACAAGGAAGAAGAAGAAGCTTGGAGCACAACACACAAGACTGAATGTATTACTAGAGAATGTACAAAGATTAGTAGCCCATTAGGGCAATAGGCGTATATACAAGCCGGGGGAAAAAAACCTCCTAAAGAGGGAAAAAAGTGCCCCGGCGGTCCTAGAGTGTTCACACACATCACTACCTAAATATATCAACAAATCCCCCCTAGGAGTGATGCGGTGAACAAGGAGCTGGCACTCATGTATAAGGAAGTGCCAAGCTATGTGGAAATCACTCCACAAAAGGAAGTAAGCCCAAAGCTTTGCGGAAAGCTTCAAACTTCTCCCTAGGCAGAGCCTTCGTGAAAAGGTCTGCAATGTTCTCCTGCGTGGGCACATATGCCAAGCTGATCTCCCCAGCAGAGAACCTCTCCCTGACATAGTGATAATGCACCTCAATGTGCTTAGTGCGAGCATGGAACACAGGGTTCCTCGCAACTGCCAATGCGCTCTGACTGTTAGTGAAGATGGTGGTGGCAGAAGACTGGCCAACACCCAAATCAGCCATAAGGCGTCTGAGCCACACACACTCAATAGTCGCTGTGAAAGTTGCCCTATACTGAGCCTCACAACTGGAAGTGGCCACAGTAGGCTGCTTCTTGCTCAACCAAGATATACATGAGCTACCAAGCATGAAGCAAAAACCACTGGTGGACACACGAGTGTCATAGCAACCAACCCAATCTAAGTCAAAAAAAGCATGCAAATCTGGCGGTAGTGATCCCCCCTTGGGATAAAACAACCCAAGTAGCTGAGTACCACTCAAGTAGCGAAAGATGCGCTTAGCCGCCTTCCAATGCGTGACTCCTGGGCAATGCATAAACCTGCTCATCTGTGAGACAGCAAACTGAATATCTGGCCGAGTAATGCATAAGTAAATCAAGCATCCAACAGCCTGCTGATACAGAACATCATCAAATGCATCTCCAGCATCATGAAGACTCAATCGTAAACCTGTCTCCATAGGAGTGGCAATAGGCTTACAGTCTTCAAGGCCAAAATGTTGCAATAATGTGTCAATATATTTCGTTTGACACAAAGCCATTCCACCATCAACTTGCATAAACTGAATGCCCAAATAGTGATGCAAATGCCCCAAATCAGACATCTCAAATGAGGCATGCAAATCAGCCTTAAAATCAGCAATATGCTTCTCAATAGGACCAGTGAGCAACATGTCGTCTACATAGACAACAATGATCAGAAGCACATCATTAGCACGCTTAACATATAAGGTGCTTTCAGTTGGACTGTTCTCAAAACCATGTGCAATCAAATAGGCATGTATCTTCTCATACCAAGCACGTGGTGCTTGCTTTAAACCATATAACGCCTTCTTTAACCTGCACACCTTGTTTTCATGCCCTTTCTGCACAAAGCCACGGGGTTGAAAAACATACACTTCTTCATGCAAGTCACCATTCAGAAATGCTGTTTTAATGTCCAACTGATGTACATTCCAAGCATGATGGGCTGCAAGTGCACAAATGCTCCGAACAGTAGTCATATGGCATGTAGGTGGAAAGGTCTCATCAAAATCAATGCCTCTTTCCTGCGCATAACCCTTTGCAACAAGCCTAGCCTTATACTTGTCAACTCTACCATCAGGTTTACGCTTCAGCTTGTATACCCACTTAGTGCAAATGGCCTTCTTTCCAGGAGGCAAGTCACATAAAGACCATGTATCATTCTTCATTATAGCATCATATTCAGATTGCAGAGCAGCCATCCAATTTTCTGAATTCTGTGCTTCATCAAAAGAAACAGGCTCATTCTCATCACAGAGACTAGATGCAGCCATAGCATAGCAATCTGATGCAAAGGAGGCACTATGAGAGCCTGAACGAGTACGATATGACAAAGGTGCATCTAATTTGCTGTCACGCAAAGTCTGCACCAGCCATTTTGGCATAGTTTTTGCCTGCTCAATATCAGCTCTCTCATCAGCAAGTGCATCCTGTAAATCTGCATCAGAAATGGAATGATCTGCATCATCATATGAAACCTGCAAAGGCTGAGAAGTTGCCTCATTAGGACTAGCACTAGACTTTCCACCTGTAAAAAGAGGCATCAAAGTATCATACATGTCTTTGGAGCTAACAGATGTCTCCTTAGTACATGAAAGCAATGGCTGAATAGCATCTTCCACAAATACAACATCACGGCTAACCAGAATGCGTTTAGTCTGTGGATGATACAGGCGATAGCCTTTACTTTCAGAACTATATCCAACAAAAATACATTTAACTGCTTTATCATCCAATTTTCTGTGATGTTGTTCAGGCACTAATGCATATGCCAAACAACCAAAAACACGCAGATGAGCAATAGATGGCTTGCGGTCATGCCAAGCCTCATATGGAGTGATAGACTGCAGTGCTTTAGTGGGATACCTGTTCAGTACATATGCTGCACACATGACAGCCTCAAGCCAGAAACTATGAGGTAAAGCTTGACTCTTGACCATACACCTCGCCATCTCCATGAGAGACTTGTTCTTCCGTTCAACAACTCCATTCTATTGAGGTGTATATGGCACTATACACTGGTGTTTTATCCCACATTCAGCCAGAAATGCATTAAAATCTGAAGACATATATTCCCCCCCTCGATCAGAACGGAGGGTGCCCATTTTACATGCTGACAGATTTTCAGCCAAAACCAAAAACTGTTTGAAGCACATGAACACTTCGGACTTTGCTTTGAGTGGATATACCCATGCATGCCTGGAAAAATCATCAATGAAAGTCACAAAGTAAAGGTAATTTCCAAAAGAGGGTGTCTGCATAGGACCACAGACATCACTATGTACAAGCTGCAATTTCTACGTAGCCCGAACTGAACCATCTTTTGGAAAGGAAGAACGCTGCATTTTGCCCAAAATACAGCCTTCATAAACATGTTTTCCAGGTGCCTCAAGTTTGGGCAAAGAGGACACCATTTCAGATTTCTGCAGGCGTAGCAAACTAGCAAAATTCAGATGACCAAAGCGTGCATGCCAAAGCTTTGCATCTGGCATAGCCTGAGAATCTTGAACTGCACATGCCGAATCATTCACAGATCTTTCATAGTCTATGAGCTTATACAACCCATGACATAAAATGCCAGAAGCAATAATCACATCGCCATTTGAGAGATCATGAACTGTACACCTGTCATCAACAAATTTCACAACAAAGCCAATCTTGGCTAATGCAGAAACTGATAACATATTCTTTTTGATCCCTGGCACAAATAAAGCATCTGACAAAGTGAAAGAACTACCATCAGCAGTAGTCAAAATGATCTTACCAACTCCCATAACAGGATAGGAGGAGTTGTTGGCGCATGTAACAGTATTCCCTATAGGGGCAGGCTCGAGTGAAGAGAAGAAACTACGCTAGGAGGTAATATGTTTGGTCGCCCCACTGTCAAAGTACCAAACATTTGAGTCTACTGCAGACATGCACTGATCATGAGAAGATGGGTCAAAACTGCAGACAGTAGTAAACGCCCATTCTTCTTCCTGCACAAGATTTGCAGACTCTGTTTTTGGTGTAGAGGCCTCTGCAACAACCATTCCAGCCTCTTTCTTCTTTGCCTCTTTAGCAGCCAGTTTTGGACACTTCTTTATGATATGATCATTGCCTTTACAGTACTTACAAAACAATTTCTGCTTTTCTTATTTTTTCTCGTCTTTGTCTTCTCTGCAGTAGGTGCAACAGAAACAGCAGCACGAACAGGAATCTGCACAATATCATCTTCGACACCATCTTCATCAGCTCCAGCACCTCCAGCACCTGTATTTGTAGTACTTGTAGTTGCAGGTGTAACAGGACATCTTTCAACACCCTGCACAATGTTCCACAGTCCTTTTGCAACCAATACATGTCGCATCATATAAGCCCATAATGGGTAGTTAGTACCATTATGGGCTTATATGACAAAATAGCCTGCACAAGCGCTGCGATAGTGCATTCGGAGGCCGAAACGAGCTCAGATCCTGAGTATGCTCACCAAATTTTGTGCGAATCTGAGATTGCAAACGGAGGAGTGTCGACGGTGCCCTAGATGACCTGCTCTGATACCAATTGTTGGAGTTAGACGTCTTCGGAAGCACGCGAACAGCACAAGGAAGAAGAAGAAGCTTGGAGCACAACACACAAGACTCGATGTATTACTAGAGAATGTACAAAGATTAGTAGCCCATTAGGGCAATAGGTGTATATACAAGCCGGGGGAAAAAAACCTCCTAAAGAGGGAAAAAAGTGCCCCGGCGGTCCTAGAGTGTTCACACACATCACTACCTAAATATATCAACAATTATCTCATGTGTGAATTGAATGGTTTTCCAGGTGCCTACTTTGTCCAATACTCGTGCTTCAGGAACTGATATCTTCGTCGCTGCAGGCTGCAGTGTATTCATCACTTGTGTACATCTTTGAAAATCTGGTAGATAAATCAGCAATTTGAGAAATGCCTCTATGCCTGCCTGTGTCCATACATCCTCTATATGTGGCAATCCTTGTATTATAGTTTTGAAGTCTTGCGACATAATAGGGAAATAGTGATCCCTATCCATAATCTTGATTGTGGCCATGAAAATGAGGTCTGACACTGGTTGGTCATCCAGAAATCAATGGCCTCTTGCTTTCGTTATTGATTCCAATGGAAGAAGCTGCACCTCTTCCTCTTGCGTAGCTTCAGAATTGGGAGATGCCATCTGCACTCAATTGATGGCAGTAATTAGTCACTGAATAGTATTTAAAATCATCCTTCAGTTATCCTTTATTAGATTGGCAACTCTCCGCGTGAATGGTGTCGTCCTTTCCCCGTGGGTGTGAGAAAGGTAATACCTAGATTTTTCCATATTTTAGATATTTTTATATTTTCATATGAAAAGAAAAACAAAAAAGTTAGGTCATAGCCAAAGCGGTTATTATTTTTTGAGTGATTTTCTTAATGTATGTACAAGTGCCCTCCTATTTCCCAAGAGGGAAATGTGCTAGACTATCCTGAAATAGAAGAAAGATGTGTTGAATGCTTGGCCTTGTAATGTGGCCCTATTATGCATACTTTGGGTCCTGATAACTCCAAATGTGTGTAACTTGAAGTAGTTGGATGATGCATGCAGTTTGTCTTGTCTTTCGGCATCCAAATCTGCTTTACTCTATTGGGACGTATTGTATCCCAAACATTCCTGATGAATGTGGTGCTTCTCATGTTGTAATTCTGCTCTATCTGCTTTTTGAATCTCAGACTGACTTGTGTTGCAACTGCAG
Source organism: Ceratopteris richardii (assembly GCA_020310875.1). NCBI lineage: Eukaryota > Viridiplantae > Streptophyta > Polypodiopsida > Polypodiales > Pteridaceae > Ceratopteris > Ceratopteris richardii. The sequence goes on from CM035414.1 coordinate 114,531,741, forward strand.
ACTCCTTCTCTTTCATGTAGCTATTCTTCTTTGGCTGTTTTGCCCTTAGACCATATTGGTTCTCCTTGTGCAGTGGTTCATCGTTTTGGTTTAGCTTCTTTGGAGCACATGATTTTGGAATCCATATTTGCACTCGATCCGGTTGGGCGGCTACTAGTTTCTTTGGAATCCATATCCTAGCACTTCGTCGTTGACTTTGGTGTTCATAATGATTTGCCTTCTTGTTTGATTGGTTATTCTGATGTCGAAGATGTTTCTGTCGTTGAAGATATGCATCCCTTTGATCCTTTCTTATCCAAGCTTGTTTAGTGTACGAAATAGGGTGTATTCTAATAGGTACAGACTTTGGATTACTCAGAGGACTAGTCTCTCTTGTGCATGGTGCTTCACTGAGGTTGGTTCCAGATTGAATGACACTCTTGTGACTTGCTAGATTAGAAGATGGTATGCAAGCAGGATTCAGTGTGTCCTCACATGAAGTACTTGATGAAGGGGTTTCTATAGTGCTAGTAAACATACATTCATGATTGTGTTCATTAGAGTGAATTTTTGGCTCTATGCTTGCGGCTTTGATTGGTCGTTTGTCTAGCAAACTGAATCCTTCACGATGTCCTATCTTGGTTGAGATGTATCCTAAAGCCAATTGAATGGTCACCTCATATTCGTATATCCAGTCTTGACCTAACACTACATCTTCGAGTAAATCTTGATCATGACACACTAATAGCTTCTGTTCCATAGTGTTGTTGCCAAGATGCAGAGGTAAGGTGATTTCACCTATACATTGAGTAATTGTTCCTCCTATTCCTATCAACTGTGCCATCGATGGACGTAATTCCTCCTTGAGTTTCTGAGTCAAAGAAATTTTGATACAGCTTATGGCGGCTCCTGTGTCAATGAGAGCATCCACTAAGTGGTACTCCGTTTTACCGGCTCCCAAATTTAGATATTTTTTCACTCGACATCCACTGATATAGTTTGGTAATACTTCCCCATCTAGGGTTGCTAAGCTGATGGCTCCACTTGTCGATATACGATTGATGATTAATGGGCCATATCCTCTCTTCTGCAACTTCTTAGCGTGTTGTTTCAAGGTATATACCAGGACTAAATCTCCTTCCTTCAAATTTTTGTCTTTAATGTGAGCATCAAAGTAGGCTTTCTGTCGCCGTTTAGCAGCATAAATGTCTGCTACTGCTTGTAACCTAGTTTCGTGAAGCTTTTCTATTTGATCCAATTGAGCTGATAGTTCATGTCCCGTCCACTCGTAAGTGGTTGCTACTGTGAGAGTGGGAATTAATAAATCAATTGGCAAAATAGCATTTTGTCCATACACTAAGTTAAAAGGAGTAGTGCCTATGGCGGTTTTGTAGGCTACTCGAAATGCCCATAAAGCATGATGTAATTGCTTATCTGAGTCAGATCTACCATTGTTAACAATTTTTGTGAGAACTGTACACAAGATTTTATTCGAACTTTCGGCTTGTCCATTGGATTGTGGGTGATAAGGAGCTGATTTCTTATGAATTACCAAGAATTCAGTCAGTAAGGCTTCTATAACTTCATTCACAAAGTGTGTGCCTCTATCACTCACAATTTCTATCGGTAGTCCAAATCTAGTGAAAATGTTCTCAAAGAGAAATTTGGCCGTAGTTCTTGCGTCATTTTTCTCGGTTGCTTTGGCTTCAACCCATTTGGTCAGATAGTCTGTGGCTACAATTATATATTCGGCATGGGATCCTTTCGCTGGTGGGCTAATAGGTCCTATGAAGTCTATTCCCCATTTAGTGAAAGCTCTGGCACTCATCATGGGTCTCAGTGGCATCTCATCTCTTCTAATTGGATATTTAGTTTGTTGACAAGTATCACATCGTTGCACATATGTTACGACATCTTGATGTAGAGTTGGCCACCACATTCCAACAAAGAGGATCATTTTTGTTGTGTCCTCCTGCAGCTCTTGTATGTGCCATCTCTAAAACAGCAAGATATTCGTCTTCATGAATGCACACTCGTAATTGATTATCTCTCCCTCGCTTGAAAAGTTGTTTTCCTATAATGGCATAATCCTTGCTCTGTTCTACAAGTGCACGTTTCCTTACTGAAGTGGCTTCTTCTGGGTACTCTTGGGTCTTTAAGAATTTTACCAGAGGCATGCTCCATCTTGGTGCTACTGTGGAGTAGCATAGAGTGGAGTTCTCTTCTGGATTTTGTTCTTGACAGGTTTGGCAGGCTGATACATAGTTATGCGCATCCCTCTGCATGGTTGGCCAATATATGCATAATCTCCTCAAGGTTTGCCATGTTCCATTTGCATTCAAATGAGTTTTCCATTGATTCACATGTGCTTTCTGAAGCCACATTTCCTGTTCCTCCTCTTCAACGCATCTCATTAGCAATCCACTTGAATCTTGATGATACAAACTTCCTGCAATGATATGAAGTTTTTTAGTCTTCCAAAGTTCTTGGGTTCGGTTTGGTGTGATCCCATCTTTAGGTCCATGCGTGAGTTTAGGGATCAACTTTTCTGCCCATTGGGGACATACTTCCAGGTTAAAAAGATACGTATCTGGCAAATCATCTGCTACTCCTATGGGTGGTTCTCCATGGGTCATTCTCGACAAGTGATCTGCTCTTATGTGGGTATTTCCTTTCTTGACTACTACCTCAAAATCAAATTCCATTAGCAATAAAAACCATCGTACTAGTCTTCCTGTATTGCAAGGTTTATTGACCAAATACAGTAGGGCTTGATGATCAATGAAGAATTTGAATTTGTTTGCCAACAAGTAATGTCTAAACTTTTTCACTACGTACACCATCCCTAGGCCTTCTCTCTTAGTTGTGGTATAATTGCGCTCTGCTTGATTTAATTGTCTACTGGCATAGGCTATAGGGTGGTCTAGCTTTCCTGTATCTGCAGGTTGAGATAAGATGCAACCAATGGCAAACTTGGAAGCATCCACATGAATGTGAAATGGCTTATTCCAGTTAGGTACTCGAAGGATTGGTGCTGAACTTAATCGATTCTTTAACTCATTAAAGGCTTTCTCACATTCTTCGGTCCAATTAAATTGAGACAAGAGTGCATAGAGAGGTCTAGCAATTATGGCATACATATGTATAAATCTTCGGTAGTATCCACAGTGTCCCATAAATGCTTGTACTTCTTTAGCAGTCTTTGATCTTGGTAAATCTAGAATTACTTTGATTTTGTCTTCATCAGTTGAAATTCCATTTTTTGAGACAATATGTCCTAATATTTTTCCTTGTCGAACCATGAAGACACATTTTTCTGGGTTGAGGCATACTCGATACTGTCGACATTTGGTAAAGATCTTTTCTAGTTCAGGGATGTGCTCTGATCGTATAGCTGAATAAGTACATAGATCGTCCACGTATACCTCCATACTTTTTCTCAGGAACTCTTTGAATACATGGCACATCAATCTTTGGAAGGTGGTTGGGGCATTCGTTAGACCAAAAGGCATGACTCTAAAGGCGTATACTCCCCATTCAGTTGCAAAAGCGGTTTTATGTTGGTCCTCAGGAGCAATGGCTACCTGATTATACCCTGAAAAGCCGTCCAAAAAACTATAAACTTCCTTCCCTGCCACTCTTTCCAACAGATGATCCGTAATGGGTAATGGGTAACTATCCCTTATGGTCGCGGCATTTACTTTCTTCAGATTGATGCACACTCTTAACTTCCCATTCTTTTTCGGTACAACCACCAAAGGTGACACCCATTCTGTGTGCTCAATCTCATATATGAATCCAGCGTCTAACAACTTATCTATCTCTTCCTTTATCTTTGCTGAATACACATCATTGTACGTATACGGTCTTTGTTTAGAAGGTTTGGCTTCGGGTGTCATGGGGATTCTATGCGCACATATAGATGGTTCTACTCCTTTCAAGTCCTTATAGGTCCAGGCAAAGACATCCCGATATTCCCTTATGATGCGTATTAACTCTTGTTCTTCCTCCATTGAGACATCCTGTCCTATGAAAGTACATCGTTCTTCTCCTTCCTCTACGGTTACTACTATCTTCTTAGTTTGTTCCTTATTTTTATATGCTATTCCTGGCTGTGCTTCTCTTTTAGGCATTTGAATAGCAATTTTTCTCTCTTCTACTTCATATTTTTTGAAGTGGGTTGGCACTTCAAACTGATCTTGTGGCTTGTTTTCTTCACCTTCTAGTTCTTTATCTAACTCCAACTCTTCTTCCTGTGTAGGCTCCTGGTTATTTCCGTTAGCTGTGACATCTATTTTTTGATTTTCATCCTCTGGTTCCGTTGGTTCTTGCTCCATCTCAATGCTCTCATAGTCCTCCTTCCATTCTTTCTCTATCACTTCTCCTTCTTCAGCCTCCTGAAGGACTACCACATATAGACTAACGTCACATCCCTCCTTATCAATACATTCATTCATAGTTATTACTTCTTCGTTCACACATACATCGAGGGTCGCTAAAATCTCCATCCAACCGTGAGGTTCAAACTCTTCATCCAAAAAGACTTGTACAGACCTAGCTATTCCTTGCCTTTGCTGCCATCTCTTTCTCCTATCCTCTTCCTTTTTTGCGTTTGGCATATCCATAGGTGAGTGTCCTCGTTCATCCAAGATTGGTCACTAGAACCTATGCTATGAATTGACTGATCGTCTTCCTCCTTATGAATTTGATTCCATTGTAAGGGGGAACATCTTGATATGTATATGTGTGGAGATTTATTCTCATGGTGGTTCCTTCATGCTGTAGGTATACAACATCTTTTTCCCAATCTTGCACGACCTTTAGCTGTCTCATGAAAGGTCTCCCAAGTATCATTTCATAATTGCTTGCCCTTTCAAATTGACATATTGCTAAGGTGTTTTCAAATTCAACTCCGCATGTGGTAAAAACTACTCGTTCCAATAATCCCAAGGGTCTTTCTGTGTGTCCGTCTGCCATTTGTATCTTCATGTGCGTTGGTCTTAAAGCTGGTTTTCCCCATTTCTCCCAGATTTCTCTAGTAGCAATGCCTACACCAGCTCCGGAATCTAAGATGGCTTTGGTGGTGTAACCCCTATAAGTAATTGGAAGGCAAGTGTTTCCTTCATCTCCCTCACTAAAATCTCCTACCTTATCCACTGGGATCTTTACTGTGTTTACTTCATCAGATATCTCTTTTTCTTCCGTCTTGATCTCCAATTGACTAGTCAATTTCTCCTTCAAATGTGGTTTAACCTTCAACAGTTCTTCTAATGTTAGGGTACAAGGGATTTTGACCTTTCTAAGGTGTTGTATGATATCCGGTGTTTGGACTGATGGGTTTGGTTCTTTTTTCCTTATTGAGGGAATGCAATACAATTTTGAATTATGTTCGTACTCTCCTGTGTAATTTGGTAAAACCTTTACACTATCATTTTCTTCGTTACTCGCATCAATTGGTAATATTTCATTTGAATTCAACTCAGGTATTGAATCCTCTATTCCATCTTCTGCTTCTAGTTCTTCAAAGGGCGGTTCAATTCCTTCCACTTTCTTCCATCTGTCTTTTTGGACTCTTGCCCACAAATCTTTAGGCCATTCCCCTTCTACTTCGGGAACAATGGATCCTTCCCTTTTATCCTCACGATAATTGCCATTCTGTGTCTTACTTGCTTTGGGTTTTTTGTGATCATTAGTGATGACGCACTCTTGGAATTCTCTTTCGGAAATTCGGGTATTGGGTAATGGCAACACAGGTTTTTCTAAGGTCTGTTGAGCAACTTCTATTAATTTTTTGCAGATCTCCAACCTCTCTTTCTCTAGGTCACCTCTAGGATATTCTCTTTCATGTTGTTCTATGGTAGGTCCTGCTCTTATTCGTGCCTTGTACACCTGAATCCACATGGCTAATTCTTTAGGCATGGGATATGCTAAAAGTCCTATCTCATCCTTTTTATGCCTTTCATTCTTATTTCCTTCTTCCAGGTTCATTTTTTCTTTTTGAGTTTGTTCATTCTTTTCATTTTCCTTCTTTTGTTGTAGTTTCCTTTCCTTTATTCTATCTCTTTGGATCTTCCATCTTTGTGTTCGTTTGCTTACAACACTTTTCTCACGCTCTTCCGAGTCTTCAACTCTCTGAGGTGTGTGTGTATTCACCTCTCTATCGCTTTGAGTGTTTTCCTCAGTTTTGTCAGGGGTCTCTATAGCTTTGGCTCTAGTTATTGCTTTCAACGGTACAGTGTATTCCTTATCACTCCCTGATGATTCGATTACTTCTATCACATTGATTTGCACGTTGGATGTAACCTTGTTGGGGTTCTTAGGGCAATCTCTGAAAATGTGTTCCTTACCACAATCACTACAGCAACCTTCCCAGACTCGTTGTGGTGGTGGTGGGTTTGGCAATGTACATTCTCTGATATAATGATCACCTCCACATCTGTAGCATGGTCCTCTGGGCACAGGCGGTCTGTTCATGGGTCAAGGAGGTATGGTTTCTCTAGGGGCTGTGTACATTAATGACACATAGTCCTGCTCATATCCGTAGGACCTATCTGGTACTTCCATGCCATAGGCATATGGTTCATACAGTTGTCCATATTCTATCATAGAGCTTTCATAATTGGGATATGCTCTTTGACTATGATCGTAAGATGAGTCATATGGTTCATTACTAGTCAATGGTGTGGCTGGGACTATCGCTCTCTCTAGGTTTTCTTCAGGTTGAGCCATCTTGACTCGGACAATGTTCTGAGGATGGGGCGGTTGTTGTCCTAGTACTGGTTGTGGTTGGGTGTATCCTTGATAAGCATATGGTCGTGGCACTGGTGCCTGCTGCTGATAAGTGGGGTACCTCAATGCTTCACCTCCTTCCTCTCTCTGAGGGTATCCATAAGGTCTCATATATGGCTGTGCTGGTCTCGATTGCCTATTGTAAGGGCAATTCTCTGTACTGTGATTTGTATATTTTTGTTCTATATTGCAATATTGTAGAGGTCCTGGGACGATGGGTCTATTATAAGCATAAGCAGGTGGTGGGACTACTCCCCTAGTGCACAAGTGAGAGGGATGATCACCTCCGCACTGCATACATCTTCTAAGCATGGGCACTCTTATAGGGTTATTGGGGTAGTTCCTCTGTCCTTGAACGTTCAGTTTCTTTGCTACCAAATCCGCTATTTCCTCTACATTGTTTTTAGGGTTTGATGTGCTGCTGGCCGAATCTTCATTTTTCAAGCTACCTTGAGGTATTTTCAAATCTTCTGCTAGGTTATCTTCTAGGTCTATACATTCCTTCATGCATTCTTGCAAAGTTTGAACTCTCTTTACATATACCAGAGATCTTAATGATCCGTTCAATAATCCTTCCAAAAATAATGACACCATTTTATTTTGGGTAGGTCTCTCTTCCACTGGGCATCTGTCCACATACTGCTTGAATCTTCTTGCTGCCAATCTTACTGATTCTATAGGGGCTTGCTTAAAGCTATGGATCAACGATGATGAGTTGTTTTTAATTCTAGACTTAGTGAATTCCTCGATCATTTCTTGATAGACTTGTTCCATGTTTTGAAAATTATTAGGGTCCAATGGCTGGAACCATGCTAACGCAGTGTATGTCAAAGTAAGACCAAAGGACTCATATTGGGTCAAGAAATCTTCCACTTGTTCGGCTCTAATTACTTGTTTAAATTCGGCTATATGATTGTAAGGTTCACTAGAGCCATCGTAGTGGTTTCTCATGCATTTGGCAACTTGAATTGGCCTTAATCTTCTTCCTGCTTCGGGCGGTCTAGGCATTACTGGGAAAATTGGTCTTCCTATGGGAATACCTGGTCCTCTTGCTACAGGTGGTCTGACTGGGGTAGGAATTCCATGTCTTGGGTCAACAGGTGGTTGAGGTCGATAATTAGGGTTATTTGCAGGCATTGCAAACTGCACATATGGTCTGACCGGGATTTGTGTTTGTTGTGTTTGTTGTGTTTGCCTCGACTGTTGATATGAATCATTCTAAGACGTTCCAAGTGGGTTTCGTGAAGTAGTGGCTTGGTCCCTAGGGGGAAACACTGGAATATTCTGATATTTCAACTCGGCTCTTTCCAATTCCGTTAAGGGCCAATATCTTCTCTAATTCTTATCCAAATATGTGATGATGGTGGGGAAATCAGGATCTTGTAACTCATAGATGGTGACAGGATTAGGGGCAACTTCCCATATTGAAGAATGTGCTCTAAGAAGAGGGTCCATTCTATTGATCAAGTATACATCCATTAGGGAGTCATCTTGTGGGATCAGGTCTCCTCTCCAGACCCTAGCAACAGTAGATCTCCCTCTAGGAGTATTTACTTGCTCTTCATTTCCCTCTCCATTTAGGTTTGAAGCATTGTTTTCTTCCCCAAGTTCATTAATGTTTTCAGGGTGTTCTGTGACAACATACTGGATATCTCTTTTGTCCATGTAAAATCCTCCTGCATACTTGACTGCTGGCCTAGGCACTATATAAGCCTCTGAAGTCTTCTTTAGTCTGGCCACTGATCTATTCAGACCATCCAAGTATATGGGTATCTCATGTTGGTTGGTGGTCACATATTCTAAAGAGGTCCGGTACTCTCCCTCAATAATTGACATCATGCCAATCATTGGTATTGTGTTCTGCATATCCTCTGAAGCCATAGGAATTTCTTCCTCTGACTCACTGGAGGTCTCCGAGTAATGTGAACGGCTACTTGGCTCGGCTACACTACCTACAGAAGAGATTACACTTCTTCGGCTTCCTAGGGTTCTTCCAGATCTCAGGTTCATCCACTTAACAGCTCTGATCAGCCCTTGCTAACCTCTATCTTCTAGATTTCTTTACTATGGATCAAAATTCTAGAGGAACTTGGCTGGAAAAATGATTGAAAAAGAAACTTTCAAGTCACGATACTTGACTCCAAGATTTCACAATACACAACCTTTGGCTAAAAACGATACACGATACTCCAAAAAGACGATACACGATATTTGATCTGGCACCACGATACTTGATACTTAACAGGACACGATACTCGATACTTGAATAAACGCGATACTTGGTCAACCACGATACACGATCTGTGATAAGTATCGCGATCGGTGAAGGCACGTTACACGATACTTGGTCAACCACGATACACGATCTGTGATAAGTATCGCGGTCGGTGAAGGCACGATACACGATACTTGGACAACCACGATACACGATCTGTGATAAGTATCGCGATCGGTGAAGGCACGATACACGATACTTGGACAACCACGATACACGATTTGTGATAAGTATCGCGATCGGTGAAGGCACGATACAAGATACTTGGACAACCACGATACACGATCTGTGATAAGTATCACGATCAGTGAAGGCACGATACACGATACTTGGATGGAAACGATACTCGATACTTCCAATGACGATACTCAATACTTCAAGAAAGATCATACACGATATTTGACTCTCACGATACTCGATACCTGAGTGAAAACGATACTTGATACACGATACTCAATAAGTATCGCGATCGATAGAACACGATACTCGATACACGATCTTTGGCAAGTATCGCGATCAGGGTACCACGATACACGATACACGATACTTGATGAAGTATCGCGATCAGGGTACCACGATACACGATCTTTAGGGAAATATCGCGACAATCAACCACAGGAAATCACGATACTTGTCAAGTATCGCGATATTCGATCGCGGGAGAAACACGATACTTGACCCTTTTTCAAAATTTTTGCTATATTTTTTTGGTTTTGATTCAAGACAGTGGTTTTCCTAGTTTTTCTACCCTCTCCTCACTCTCTATATCACCCAAAATATACCTTTTACACCCTGCATATCCTCCACGATACCTAACGCAGATCGTTTTACACTGATATCTAATTTTTGAGTGATGACAATGAGTAGCAAGTGAATGGCTCACCTTGGATGCTCTTTCCCAACTCTCTTATCACCCTCTCTTGCTCCGCGCAACTCCCAATCGCCTCTTTTATCAAACGTGATACTCGACTGGAACTCCTCATGATACTTGTTCAAAAACACAAGTAACTTGCAAAATGACACTTTTTGGGCTTTTATACTTGGAATTTTCCTACTTCACAAAAAAAACTCTACTGAACAAAGACTGAATACTACTCTAATGACTTGACCTACTCCCTCACTTCTCCTACTCTACTCATTCCACTCACTTCCCTAGGCTAACAACTCACTACACACATTCCAAGAATGAGAAGTAGTAAGTGCAGCTGAAAATGACTTACCAAAGAAGAGAAAATCACCACTCCTCCTCTCGCTTCAATGCAAAAAGATACTTACCATCACACGAATGCCTCGGTTTGATTCGACACTCCGCGGCAACGGTGCCAAAAAACGTGTTGACCTAAGCACCAACTTAGAGACTTGTGGAGAAAGAGATTATACCTCAATCCCCCTCAAGTGCATATAGTGGGGATTCACGCTTTAATTATCAATCCGATGAGTATACAAACCTAGCCGAGTGTATGAGGACATGCATTCAAATGATGATCAATGCAAATGAACTACTCAAAGAGTGCAAACAAGGCAAAGACTAATCCAAACAAGATTCAACTGACAGTCATGGTGTCACGATACTTGGTGCAGCAGCCAACAGTAAATTGAGCTTTTCTCTCAGCTCTGAACTCCAAATATAACAAATACCATATGCAATTCGAAGCTCTCGAGAAGACGCATCCAATGGCAGTGGTTTCACTCAATTCTGACACTCCTACTTCAAGTTATGAGCAAAATACCGAGTCGTGGGAAAACCTTCCTACAGTCCAGCACTTCCTACACTTCGCACACACCTTAACAAGAGCAAACAAACACTTTCATGGATAGAAAACACTTCCTAACACTCTTTTCAAGCAATACACATGCACACAAGCTCACAAAGAAGAAGATACAGAGAGAAGAAGACACAAATTCGAATTTCTGTGCTCTTGATTCTCACAATGGCAAAAAGTCCTTACAAAGAGTCACAATTTGACTTATATACTTGTGCCCTAAAAATGGTCCTTTCACACAAGAGACCGGCACTTTATTCACTAAAGGACTAATTTCCTACTAATTTACATGGGTAAGCTACTAATCTTCTGTGGGGATGCATCTAGGGGACTCCTCTAGTGCATTTACAACGGAAAATATATTACAAAATGATTATGATACAAAAATATGGTGTCCAAATCGGAAAAGTTTTGGGGCCCGTCTTTTTCTCTGCCTTGTGCTCTCTTTAGCTTTGCAACACTCTCCCCCTCTTCGTCTCTATCGTCCCTTGACGGGCTTTACTTCTTGTCTTTAGTTTGTTGTCTGCATGCATCTTTTGGTTAGTTTTGCCGTCTGGTTGGACTGGCATTCCGTTTTAATGGCCCTGTTGTTGATTTTTCTTTTACATCCTCTCGACTTGATGCATTTGTACTCCCTATCCTTTTCTTTTCATCACCCGTAACCCTTGCTCAGTTCTGCCTGTTCATCAGTCTTGCATTACGTTTTAGTGGTCCTCTGATTTGTCCTGGTTGCACATATCGGACCCTGCTGTATCATTTAAGCCTATTCACTTTCTTTTCCCCGCACGCAACCCTTGCTCAGTTTTGCCTGTTTGTTAAACAAGTGTTCAGTTTTGATGGCCTCTTCTTAATTCTTGTTTTACATTCTCTGGGCCTGATGCATTTGTTTTGCTTTATAAGTCGGGTTGCCACGCACGCCACCAATGGAAGGTATGAGGATGTGGTGCTTCATTCTTCGATCTGGACCTTCCAAAGATCAAGAGGTTGAAGCACCCTTTTGTGGTTTCGAAACCGCTGGATATCTTCTTGCACTTCTTCATGGATACTTGTTGGCCCTGGTTCCTCCTTCCACCTACGTGCTTTTTCCTTGACATGTGCCCCTGCGGGGCTCTGTGCAGAGATGGGTGTTGTGCCCCTGCGGGGCTTCTTGCAGAGGTATGTCTTCAGATATTACCTTTTTAGTGAAGCTTCTTTCGTTGTCTTCTTCTTTTATTCTTTTTGCTTGATTCTCCCTCAACAACTATGTATCTTGAAATGGTTGTGATGACATTGTTGTATCCAATCATTTGCTATAGATGTAGAATGATTAGACAATCTCTTGCAATAGCCTAGCAGTCAATCTTCACCGCTACCAAGGAATTGTAGAATATATGGAGATACTATGGAATCTAGGATGAACATTAGACATTGAATCTAAGGGATACAAAGCACCATTGACCCAAAGATCAATATTCTTCTCTCTAACTGCATGTTGTTCAATTTGAGAATCTATGTCATTGCTACCTCTAGTTGTTGGTGCAAATTCTATTGGAACACGAACGTGTACACTCTTTGAGTGAGGAGCATGCATTGGTGCTGGTGTCATGTTCTTAATACATGTGAGCACCATGATGTTCCAAAACTCCAACACCAAATAGGAAGAAGCATAGAGATGGCTGGAATGGCTTGTACAGTAGCTGTGTGTGCAAGAAAAAAGTGTGTTTTGGTATGCAGATAGGTCAAAATGACTTTTTTCAGTGTGTAAGAGGGAAAAAAAGATTTTTTTTCAAAAATTCATGTTTTGGGGCAACCAAAGTTACAAGTTTGATGATGTGGCACTTAACTTTTGGAGGGATTTTGAAAAGTATGTTTTTTTTAAGTATTTTATATAAAAACAAGAATAAGAAAAGTAACTTCTAACATATACATAAAAGTATGGGCCATTTTGAATAAAGAATAGCTGAAAAAGAGACTTTTTCAGAAAAAATGTTTTTTTATTCATAAAGATGGACGGATTTGATGATGTGGAAAGTGTTTTTTCTCTCTCTCTCTATGTGCAGAAGAGAGAGAAGTTCCTAGCTCAACCTAAAAAAAAAGCCTACTTCAGCCTACCAAAAAGTGCTCTATTAAATGCACTTTGTCCCCTTAACAAAGTACAAGATTAAGCTTAATCCCTAAAAAATAGGAATCCTTACAAGGCCCATGCAAGGTTCACTTTTTTTCCAATGCACATAAGTGTCATAGCAACCAGCCCAATCAGAGTCAGAAAAAACATGTAAATCTAGCAGTAATGATCCCCCCTTGGGATAAAAAAAATCCAAGTAGCTGTGTACCGCTCAAGTCACAAAAGATGTGCTTAACCGCCTACCAATGCTTGACACCTAGGCAATGCATAAACTTGATCATCTAAGAGACATTAAAATAAACATTATGTCGAGTTGGAGTTGGCAGTCATGTATAAGGAAGTGCCAATCTATGTGGAATCAATCCACAAAAGGAAGTAAGCCCAAAGCTTTGCAAAAAGCTTCAAACTTCTCCCTAGGCATAGCCTTCGTGAAAAGGTATGCAATGTTCTCTTGTGTGCGAACATATGCCAAGCTGATCTCTCCATCAAAGAACCTCTCCCTGACATAATTATAATGCACCTCAATGTGCTTAGTGTGAGCATGGAAGACAAGGTCCCTCACAACTGCCAATGTGCTCTGACTGTCAATGAAAATGGTGGTGGCAGAAGATTGATCAACACCTAAATCAACCATAAGGCGTATGAGCCACACACACTCAACAGTCGCTATGAAAGCTTCCCTATAATGAGCCTCACAACTAGAAGTGGCCATAGTAGGTTGCTTCTTGCTCAGCCAAGATATGCATGAGCTACCAAGTATGAAGCAAAAACCACTAGTGGACACATGAGTGTCATAGCAACCAGCCCAGTCAGAGTCAGAAAAAGCATGTAAATCTGGAAGTAGTGATCCCCCCTTGGGATAAAACAATCCAAGTAGTCGAGTACCACTCAAGTAGCGAAAGATGCGCTTAACCACATGCCAATGCTTGAGTCCTGGGCAATGCACAAACCTACTCATTTGTGAGACAAAAAATAGAATATCTCATCGGGTAATGCATAAGTAAATCAAGCATCCAATAGCCTGCTGATAGAGAATAGCATCAAATGCATCCCCAACATCATGAAGACTCAATTGTAAACCTATCTCCATAGGATGGCAATAGGTTTACAGTCTTCAAGGCCAAAATGTTGCAATAATGTGTCAATATATTTCATTTGACACAAAGCTATTCCGCCATCAACTTGCATAAAGTAAATGCCCAAATAATGATGCAAATGCCCCAAATCAGACATCTCAAATGAAGTATGCAAATCAGCCTTAACATTAGCAATATGCTTCTCATGAGGACCAGTGAGCAGCATGTCATCAACATGCACCACAATGATCAGAAGCACATCATTTGCACACTTAACATATAATGTTCTTTTAGTTGGATTGTTCTCAAAACCATATGCAATCAGATAGGCATGTATATTTTCATATCAAGCACGTGGTGCTTGCTTTAAACCATGTAATGCCTTCTTTAACTTGCACACTTAGTTTTCATGCCCTTTTTGCACAAAGCCATGGGGCTGAAAAACATACACTTCTTCATGCAAGTCACCATTTAGAAATGTTGTTTTAATGTCCAATTGATGTACATCCCAACCATGATGAGCGACAAGTGCACAGATGCTATGAACAGTAGTCATTCGGCATGTAGGTGCAAAGGTTTCATCAAAATCAATGCCTCTTTCATATGCATAACCCTTTGCAACAAGCCTAGTTTTATGTATGTCAACTATTCCATCAGGCTTACACTTCAGCTTGTATAACCATTTTGTGCCAATGGCCTTCTTGCTAAGAGGCCACTCATATAAAGACCAGGCACCATTTTTCATGATAGCATCATATTCGAACTGCATTGCAGCCATTTGATGTTTAGATCTGTGTGCTTCATTAAATGAAACAGGCTCAGTCTCATCAGAGAGACTAGAGGCAGCCATATCATAGCAATCTGATGCAAAAGATCCACTATGAGAGCCTGACCGAGTTCGATATGACAGAGGTGCATCTAATTTGCAATCATGCAAAGTTCACACTAGCCATTTTGGCATAGCTTTTGCCTCCTCAATATTAGCTCTCTCATCAACAAGTACATCATGCAAATATGCATCAGAAATGGAATGATCTGCATCATCACATGAAACATGTAAAGGTTGAGAAGTTGCCTCATTAGGACTAGCACTAGACTATCCATCTGTAAAAAGAGGTAGCAAAGTATCATACATGTCCTTGGAGCTAACAAATGTCTCCTTAGTACATGAAAGTAGTTGCTAAATAACATCTTCCACAAAAACATCACGACTAACTAGAATGCATTTAGTCTGTGGATGATACAGATGATAGCCTTTGCTTTTAGAACTGTACCCAACAAAAATACATTTCACTGCTTTATCATCCAATTTCCTGCAATGTTGTGTAGGTACTCATGTCACTTCAAAGTCATACTCCATTAGTAAGAAAAACCATCTCACTAATAATCCCATATTGCAAGGATTCTTGATCAAGTAGAGTAAAGCTTGATTATCCTTAAAAAAACTTAAAGTTCTTGGCCAGAAGATAATGTTTGAACTTCTTTATGGCATACACTATGCCTATTCCTTCTCATTCAATAGTCATATAGCTCCTTTCTACCACATTCAATTTCTTGCAAGCATAGGCTATCGATAAGTCTAAATTTCCTTCTCGTCTAGATTATGCTAGTAGACATACTATAGCATAGTTGGATGCATCCATATAAACATGGAATGACTTGTTCCAATCTGGGGTTCGAGCATAAATGACTCTTAAGCTCTATGAATAAAGTCTCACATTCATTGGTCCATTCAAAGTCTGTTAAGAGACTGTAAAGAGGTTTTGCCATGATAGCATATATGTCACGATAAAATGTCTATGATACTCATAATGGCCCATAAAGGCTTGTACCTCTTTCACATTTCGGGGTCGCCATGGCCCAACTATGGCTCTAATTTTATCCTCATCTACTGATATGCCATTCGTAGAGACTATATTACATAAGATCTTACCTTGACACACCATTAACATGCACTTCTGTGTGTTGAGGCATGCTCGATATTATCTACATGTATCAAAGAATTGTCTAAGTTTAGAGATGTGATCTTTCTGTTTTTTAGAGTGTGCATAGAGATCATCTAGGTGGACTTCCAAAGTCTTCCACAATAATTCTTTAAAGACATGGCACATCAACCTCTGAAAACGTGGTTGGTGCATTGGTGAGTCCAAAAGGCATCACATGAAAGACATAGATTCCCCACTCAGTGGCTAAAGCCATCTTGTGGGACCTTTTTTGACTACTTGGTTATAGCTTGCAAATCCATGTCGATGACCTATTGTAACAAATGTTGAGTGATAGCAAGTAGATAGTTTTCTTGTATGGTTGCATCATTAACTTTATTGAAGTTAATCCACACATGTAGTTTGTCATTTTTCTTGGGCACTACCACAATGGAGGATACCTATTGGGGGATTCTTGTGCAGAACGGGATTTGAGTGTTTGTAGGAGAATGGAGAGAGAGAATAAGAGAATTAATGACACCGAAAGCTTCTGATCAATTAGGAAGAGAAGAATACAAGGTTATACATAAGCCAAATACTCTACACAATATGCCAAAGACTAAATAATTCTCATGAAACAAGATTACAAAGTACTTAGAATCTGCCACCGACCTTTGCACCAGACCTCCACCTTCTCCAAGCTTGCCCTTGTGCACACCTTGCAATAAGCTTCCAATAAGGGGAGGGATGGACACCTTCTGTCGACGCGCACCTTCAATGGGACTTTGGAACTCTTGATATTCCTTGCTTCACCTTCTCTGCATACAATCTAAGTCACTCTTCTTGCACCTTGCAAATGACTCTCTATGTCGCGTGCACTCTATATGTTTCTTGCACTTCCCTTAGTCCAGACTATGCTCACCTTGCTTAGTCCTCAAAGAATAATGCCTTGCCTTGATTTGAGTGTTGGTTCACGTATGCTCCTAACTGCTAGAGTATCTTGGTGCTCACTTTGATGTCCCAAGATTGCTTCCCAAAGCGGGCAGCCAATGAATCTCTGTTTTGTCATGTAGTGACTTTAGACTAAAACAAAAATTTTAATTGGGGGGCCATACTTTCACTTCTGCGTACGCTACCCCTTCACATACCTTCACTTTTTGCCTTTTAGTTCTTCAAATGTGCACCTAAGAGAGGGTTCACCTCAACCTTCCAAACACTTTAAAAACACTTTGAACCTTAGAGAAATTACAGAAAGACCCTTGTGACCTGCAACCAACTTTCTGCAACATATAACCTTTGTGAACAATTACTTGTGCACCTTGACACCCAAACTTTGAATTCTTTAACTTTGACCATGTTGACTTTGACCTTCAACATAGTGAATTTGATCAGTTTGACTTTGGCCTTTTGACTTTGACTACGATTGACTTTGACCAATATGACTTATATGGGCTCAACAATACCAATTTAGTATGCTCAATTTTGTAGATAAATCCTCCTTCATTCAATCTATTGGTCTTCTCCTTGATTTTAGTAGCATAGGTGTCATTATACATATATGATTTCTATTTTGTGGGTTTTGTCTCTAGTGTCATAGGTATTCTATGGGGATATATCTCTAGATTTAGCCCTTTTAGGTCCATATACATCCATGAAAATACATCTTGATATTTTCTCAATAGAGCTATGAACTCTTCTACTTCTTCTTCTTCTTCTTCTTCTTCTTCTTCTTCTTCTTCTTCTTATTCTTCTTCTTCTTCTTCTTCTTCTTCTTCTTCTTCTTCTTCTTTTTCTTCTTCTTCTTCTTCTTCTTCTTCTTCTTCTTCTTCTTCTTCTTCTTCTTTTTCTTTTTCTTCTTCTTCTTCTTCTTCTTCTTCTTCCTCTTCTTCTTCTTCTTCTTTTGGTTTAAGTCATCACCTATGTATGTGCATCTTTCCTCTTGATCCTCAATAGTCATCAGAACTTTCTTCATTTGATATTTATTATTTTAAGCCTCTCCATTTGAAGCTTCTCTCTTAAGCATACATACTACGATTTTAATGTTGTTGGTTCCATACTTTTTACATTTTTGAATCGCCTAAACAAAGATTGGTTCTCTTCCTTGGTAGGTTTATGCTCTTGTTCTTCTTCTTCTTCTTCTTCTTCTTCTTCTTCTTCTTCTTTCTTCTTCTTCTTCTTCTTCTTCTTCTTCTTCTTCTTCTTCTTCTTCTTCTTCTTCTTCTTGTTTTGGTCACTTACTATAGAAATCATCATTTCACTGCTCATAATTGTATCTTTCTTTGGATCCTTGGATCCTAACAGGTATAACAAACTCTTCTTCAAACTCGCCAAAGGTATCCATAATAATTGATTCATCCTCTTTCTCTTTACTCTCCTCATCCATGATTGGTCCACACATAAATAAAGAAACATTCCAACCATCCTCCTCACAATAAAGTGATTCTTGGTTATTGTTGGCACAAACAATACTCTGCTTAGAAGATTCATGTTACCATCAGATGCTTTAACATTTCCAATCTTCTTTACTGAGTGCCTAGTGGCATCACTTGTCTTAACTTCATGCTTTCCTTTGGGTCCTTCAAGGTCAGACAATAATGCTACATTGCCTACTACATGATTGGAGCAACCAGAATCAATATAGAATAGGTAATCATCATCCTTACCTTGCTTGGCTATCATATTCATGAGTAATAGGGAATCCTCTTGATCATCTGTATAGTTGTTGTAGCCTCCTTGATAGTTGTTGATATAGCCTTGGTTGTAATTGTGATGTTAGTTGTTTCCTCCATTATTGAACCTACCCCTTTATTGTCCATAGCCTCCTTTGTGGAAGCCTCTCCCTCTCTGATTCTTTGTGTTCCTGAAGCATTCATCTGTGGTATGATTGGTCAAGCCACAAATGTTGCAAGTTGAAGAGTTGTATGGTCTCCCCCTGCCTTTCTTTCATCCTCTTCCCCTTCCTCTAGTACCTCTTCCTCTACCTGTGAAATTCACTTGAGAGGTACTTGCTTCTTCTTCATCCTTCTTACCTTTGTCTTTATCTTTACTCTTATTTTTATTTGTGTAAAGGGTAGAAGATTGACTACCTCTAAAAGTGTCTCCATTCTTGTTGAGCTTTGTTTCATTTGTGAAGAGTTTCCCCATCAATGTATTGAGGTAAGGTATCTGCATGTCCATATATAGGTCCATTGTTGTGGTAAAAGACTCCCATTTGTCATCAGCCTTGATGCCGTTTATGATCTGCTTTACTATCTGCTCCTCTTCTATTTCTTCTCCAATACTTCCAAGTTGATCAGCTACATCCTTCATCTTCGTCACATAGTCAACTACACTTTGCTTTGGTTGCTTTTTCAAGGTTGTGAATGCCATCCAAAGCTGGTTCTTTCTGGCCCTTGTATTTGCTGAGAAGTATGAAGATAGTACTTACCAAGTCTCTTGGGAAGTCTTACAATTCCTAATATGAGGTAACAAAAAAATCAGATGTTGAATTGAGTATGTAAGACCTAGCTAGAGCATCCTTTGCACACCATGCAGCTAGTCTCTCTTGCTCCTCTCTTGTATGTTGGTTTTTGCTTCTAAGGGTTGGCATTTCTTTATCTCTAGATATGTATCCATACACGCCTCTTCCTTGGAGTCAAGCCTTCATCCTTAGGGACCAAGCTAAATAATTGCCCTGTCTAATTTGTCAATGAATGATGGAAATCCATCTCCCATTTTACTTTGATGTTGCTCTGATATCAATATTGAAGGAGATGGTGGATAGCTTCCAGAGATGAGATGGTGCTACAAATTGCTGCTTCACACGAGCCAAAACTAAATTGGGGAGTGCAAAGTAGACCTCTTGATCTTTCCAAGAAGCACAAATAATCACTCAAGTACTTTGGAAGATGATCCTCAAATCATTGGATCAAAAGAGATAAGTTGGTGTTTCATAATGAACCAAAAAACTTGCTATTTTGGTCACTACACATGTTCAGAGAAATGAATAGTTGTCTTTTGTTGATATAGTTAGGTAGTGGTGTGTGAACACACTAGGACCATCGGGGCACTTTTTTTCCCTCTTTAGGAGTTTTTTTCCCGCAGCTTGCATATATGCCTATTGCCCTAATGGGCTACTTATCTTTGTACATTCTAGTGGTAACACATTCAGCATTGTGTGTTGAGCTCCAAGCTTCTTCTTCTTCCTTGTGTTGTTCGCATGCTTCCGCAGACGTATAACTCCAACAATTGGTATCAGAGTAGGTCACCGCTTCATCTAGGGTGCCATCGACACCTCTCAGGTTGCAGTCTCAGAATCACACAATTTTTGGTGAGCATACTCAACATGTTTTCAAGATCAAAACAGCTTTGTTGTGTGGTGCCAAAATTGCGATTTGAGCTCGTTTCAACCCCCAAACGCACTGTCACAGTGCTTGTGCACGCTATTTCATCTTTTTATGCCAAAGGTATATACCAATTTCGGTTCGCCAGTATAAGCATCTCAAAGTCTACTACAGGTTTAGCAGAATTTGACTAGGTAGTTCTGTTCAACTTTTTGACATCCAATCAATTTTTTGCATCAAGGTATTTTAGTCACCGGCCATGGTTGAAAGCAGTGATGTATTTCATATATTAGTTGTTGAGGATAAGTTGGATGGTACCAACTACCCGTTGTGGGCTTATATGATGCGACATGTATTCGTTGCAAAAGGACTGTGGAACATTGTGCAGGGTGTTGAAAAATGTCCTATCACACCTGCAACTGTTACAACTGCAGGTAATGAAGCTGATGCAGAAGGTGTCGAAGATTATGATATTCTGCATATTCCTGTTCGTGCTACGGCTTTTGTTGCACCTACTATAGATCAAATTCATAAGGATGGCAGTGATGCCCATGCACATGCATTGATAGCTTTGTCTGTCAAACATGCCATTATTCCTCACATTCGCTCTTGCAGAACAGTTAAGGATACTTGGGATACACTTACCACATTGTACCTAGCTAGGAATGAGGCATGTTGCTTACCTCCAAAAATAGTTGGAGAGTGAGCACATGAATGAAGGTGATTCTATAGATAATTTTCTAACAAAGATCAAAGACAAGGAACAATTGATTTCTGTTTATGAGGTTATACCAGATAGCTCACTTGTGTAGACCATTCTGAATGGTCTTCTTGATTCATATCAAAGTTTTGCTTCTACTCTTCGGTTGATGATGAAAGACAATCCAAATGCCTTGTCATTTGAGGACTTAGTCTTTGTTCTGTTCTAGGAGGATCAATCCAGGCAGAACATGTCCATTATGTGTGTTGCAGATCAAGCTTTCCTAGCTAGTCAAAGGGCAAAGGAAAATGGAGCTCTTCAATTAGTGAGCAGAAATCTGCTACTTCTGCACAATCAAAGAGGGAAGACAAAGATGAAAAGAAATCACAAAAGCAGAAATTGTTTTGCAAGTATGGTAAAGGAAATGATCATATCATAAAGAATTGTCCAAAACTGGCTGTTAAAGAGGCAAAGAAGAAAGAGGCTGGAATGGTTGTTGCAGAGGCCTCTACACCAACTACTGCTGATGGTGGTTCTTTCACTTTGTCAGATGCTTTGTTTGTGCCAGGGACCAAGAAAAATATGTTATTAGTTTCTGCATTAGCCAAGATTGGCTTGGTTGTGAAATTTGTTGATGACAGATGTACAGTTCATGATCTGTCAAATGACGATGTGATTATTGCTTCTAGCATTTTATGTTGTGGGTTGTATAAGCTCATAGACTATGGAATATCTGTAAATGATTCACCATGTGCAGTACATGATTCTCAGGCTATGTCAGATGCAAAGCTTTGGCATGCACGCTTTGGTCATCTGAATTTTGCTAGTTTGCTATGCCTGCAAAAATCTGAAATGGTGTCCTCTTTGCCCAAACTTGAGGCACTTGGAAAACATAGTTGTGGAGGCTGTATTTTGGGCAAAATGGAGCATTCCTCCTTTCCAACAGATGGTTCAGTTTGGGCTACTCAGAAAATGCAGCTTGTACATAGTGATGTCTGTGGTCCTATGCAGACACCTTCTTTTGGAAATTATCTTTACTTTGTGACTTTCATCAATGATTTTTCCAGGCATGCATGGGTAGATCCATTGAAGGCAAAGTCCGAAGTGTTCATATGCTTCAAATAGTTTTTGGTTTTGGCTGAAAATCTATGAGCATGTAAAATGGGCACCCTCTGTTCTGATCGAGGGGGGGAATACATGTCTTCTGACAATGCATTTGTGGCTGAACATGGGATAAAACACCAGTGTATAGTGCCATATACACCTCAACAAAATGGAGTTGCTGAACACAAGAATAGGTCTCTCATGGAGATGGCGAGGTGTATGGTCAAGAGTCAGGCTTTACCACATATTTTTTGGCTTGAGGTTTTCATGTGTGAAGCATATGTACTTAACAGGTGTCCCACTAAAGCGCTGCAATCTATCACTCCATATGAGGCTTCGCATGATCGCAAGCCATCTGTTGCTCATCTGCGTGTTTTTGGTTGTTTGGCATATGCATTAGTGCCTGAACAACATCACAGAAAATTGGATGATAAACTAGTAAAATGTAATTTTGTTGGGTACAGTTCTGAAAGTAAAGGCTATCGCCTATATCATCCACAAAATAAATGCATTGTGGTTAGCCATGATGTTGTTTTGTGGAAGATGCTATTCAACCATTGCTTTCATGTACTAAGGAGGCATTTGTTAGCTCCAAAGACATGTATGATACTTTGCTGCCTCTTTTTACACGTGGACCGTCTAGTGCTGGTCCTAATGAGGCAACTTCTCAGCCTTTGCAGGTTTCATGTGATGATGCAGATCATCCCATTTCTGATGCAGATTTACATGATGCACTTGTTGATGAGAGAGCTGATATTGAGGAGGCAAAAACTATGCCAAAATGGTTGGTGCAGACTTTGCGTGACAGCAAAGTAGATGCACCTCTGTCATATCGTACTCGATCAGGCTCTCATAGTGCCTCTTTTGCATCAGATTGCTATGCTATGGTTGCATCTAGTCTGTGTGATGAGACTGAGCCTGTTTTGTTTGATGAAGCACAAAATTCAGAAATTTGGATGGTTCCTATGCAATCTGAATATGATGCTATAATGAAGAATGGTACTTGGTCTTTATGTGACTTGCCTCCTAGCAAGAAGGCCATTAGCACTAAGTGGGTATACAAGTTGAAGCATAAAACTGATGGTATACTTGATAGGTATAAGGCTAGGCTTGTTGCAAAGGGTTATGCATAGGAAAGAGGCATTGATTTTGACGAAAACTTTGCTCCTACTTGCCAAATGACTAGTGTTCGTAGCATCTGTGCACTTGCAGCTCATCATGGTTGGAATGTACATCAGTTGGACATTAAAGCAACATCTCTGAATGGTGACCTACATGAAGAAGTGTATGTTTTTCAGCCCTGTGGCTTTGTGCAGAAAGGGCATGAAAACTAGGTGTGCAAGTTAAAGAAGGGATTATATGGTTTAAAGCAAGCACCAGGTGCTAGATATGAAAAGATACATGCCTATTTGATTGCACATGGTTTTGAGATCAGTCCAACTAAAAGCACCTTATATGTCAAGCGTGCTAATGATGTACTTCTGATCATTGTGGTGTATGTTGATGACATGCTACTCACTGGTCCTCATGAGAAGCATATTGCTAATTTCAAGGCTGATTTACATTCCTCATTTGAGATGTCTGATTTGGTGCATTTGCATCATTATTTGGGCATTCAGTTTATGCACGTTGATGGTGGAATGGCTTTGTGTCAAACGAAATATATTGACACATTATTGCAGTGTTTTGGCCTTGACGACTATAAACCTATTGCCACTCCTATGGAGACATGTTTATGATTGAGTCTTCATGATGTTGGAGATGCATTTGATGTTGTTCTCTATCAACAGGTTGTTGGATGCTTGATTTACTTATGCATTACTCGGCCAGATATTCAGTTTGTTGTCTCACAGATGAGCAGGTTTATGCTTGCCCAGAAGTCAAGCATTGGCAGGCAGTTAAGCGCATCTGTGTGTGAACACACTAGGATCACCGGGGCACTTTTTTCCCTCTTTAGGAGGTTCCCCTCCCCCTTGTATATACGCCTATTGCCCTGACAGGCTAGTTATCTTTGTACATTCTAGTGATAACACATTTGGTATTGTGTGTTGAGCTCCAAGCTTCTTCTTCTTCCTTGTGCTAATCGCATGCTTCCAAAGATGTCTAAGTCCAACATCTTTCTCTGCTAACAATTGAACAAAATCCTTTTGGGCATATCTAGTTAACTAAGGTAGCTAACTCTCACAAGTTATTTCACTTGAAACGATAAACTATACTCAGAGAATGATGCTTAACAACTCAGAGGTGCATCCCGACATTTTCAGGTACTAATAGTATGCAGACTAGTGAGCAATGTTTTGCTCATAACTCAAGAATGATTGAAGCAATTAAAATGAAACTTTGTAACATGAAGATTGATAGTCTAATGAATCTATAACAACTTAAATCACTGCAAACAATCAAGTATACATTGAGAAATAGATCAAAGAAGTTCACTGTTTTGAGTGATACATGATAGAGTAGAAGAGATGAGATATGAGAGAAATGTGCACATAAATTAAATTGACATTGGCAATGAATGATTGCAAAATGTGAGGGCAATAGATGAGCTATAATGTGAGTTCAATATTCCATATAAATGCCTTTGAAATCAATGCTATATCTAGCTACATTCCACATGACTAGATGGTCCTTTTTATAGCCTCTTTGTTGGAGCCAAGATTTAAATTTGAATTTGAGTGTTTACCTAAAAGTGTTCCAAAGTTTTAAGACTTGATTTTCTATGAATCCTCACCAAATGATTTGAGGAAAGATTCTCCTATGAACTCGTGATTGCAAGTACTTTTTACATATGCACTTTTGCAAAGAGTAAAAAATAATCTTTTACAAGGAATCATTCATGTGCTAATACATGAATGAAAATATGAATTTTAGATCAAGCATTTAGGCTTGGAGTAATTGCACCAACATCTGTATGTGTGTGCATATTAGTGTGCTTCTCACTTATGCACTTGTGCCATCAGTTGCTCTTGGTCATCATATCAATCCTCACATCTCCATGGATTGACATTTATGAGGTGGATCTCCTCGCGTTGGTACTTGCCATTGTGCTAGAGTGACACCAAATTTGGTGTCATTTCTGGGGAGAGAGCTTCAAGGACGAGGGTGTGATGGTAAGATGTAGATTTTTGACCTTGGATTCATAGGTATTTTCCTAACTTTTCACTATTTTCATTTACTTTCTTCACCATCAACATCACCATCATCATCCCCACCATCTCCCACCTCCATCTCCATCTTTGTTGAGTTTTTAGTTTTTTGTTCATATCACCTTCCCCACTTCATTCCCCTCATTTCACTTGTGAGAGAGAGAGAGAGTGATTTTGTGTGCTTGGTTTTTGCATGTTTCTTGAGTGCTCTTGTAGGTACGAGCATCCACAACAGCTACAACAACTCTAGTAGGTACAGAAAATGTCTACACAAGTCCCGTGGTGTTGATCTCTATCAATCGCAAAAGTTATCCATACTATAGAGGCCTTGCACATCAGAAATCCACAAGAATTTCAAAAAAATTTGCATTTTTTTGTCCATATAGAGACTCTTCTGAAATGTTCAGGCATTTGGATTGCCTTTCATCATCATCGAAGAGTAGAAGCAAAACTCTGATATGAATATGGAAGAGCATTACAAATAGTATGCACAAGTGAACTATCTAACAAGACTTCATCAACAAAAATCAACCGCTCCTTCAAATCTTTGATCTTTGTTAAAGAACTGTCCATAGAATCTCCTTCATTCATATGTTCACTCTCCAAATATTTTCAGAGATAAGCAACATGAGCATCATTTCTTGCATTGTATAAGGTTGTAAGTGTATCCCAAGCATCCTTTGTTACCTTGGAAGAGTGAATGTGAGGGATAATGGCATGTTTGGTAGACAAAGCTATCAGTGCATGTGCTTGAGCATCTATGCCATCCCAACAAAGTTTCTCTATAGAAGGTGTAGCAGGAATTGTAAACAAGAATATGACAATCATCATCTTCAATGTGGTCTGCATATAGCTCTCTTATGAGTTCTAGCCAGTGTAGCTAGTGCTCTTCGAGGGCACTAAATTGTAGGCAGTCTACATGTATTGATAACTTTGAAGCAATTGATCTCCTTTTCTCATAGAGAGAGTCTAAGGACTAAGATACATAGGTAAATAGGGCCATTGGCATGAAAATACTTCTAAGAAATGAAATTTATTTGCATAATAGATCAAATAGAACTGAAGTAAAGATGGCAAGGAAGCTCATCAAGATGCAAAAGATTCCTAAGCCCCATCAGCATCTCCATGGGATCTCAACAAGATATGATACCAATGTGAAGAAGCTAGCTTATATGCTTGAGAGAATGACCTTTCACTCTCCACCCAACATGCCATTATATAGATTTGGGGACTAATCATGACCACTGTATTAATTGGAGTCCACATATGCATGTGCACTCTCCACCACTACTTTGGCACCTTCCACATGAGTCCACTAATGGTAGGTGTACTTGCCACTTGAGTTAAGTCTCTCTAAATTCAAGTTAACACACATCAAAATACTCTCGCCATGCTCTGATGGGGGTTGAACCCAATACCTCCTCCTTCACATCCTTTAGACAACCACTTGGCTAAGTTTATGAGTTGTCTAATACTCCAAAGGTACCTAATTTTATCATTATTTTGACCCTTTTCAAGCAAATTTATAACATGATGTCTTTTGCATTTCATGTAAATACTTCCATATCTAAAGTCCAAATTATTTTGAGCTTTGAATATTTCCAAAATGTAATTGGAATCTTCAAACTTCGGTCTAGATTTGTAAAAATACTTTGTCAATCATATTGTCGAGAAGATATTTGAGTATCTTCCACGAATGATGAACTTGATGAAAAATTGTGGATAGTTTCTCAATAACAAAAATCCAACCTTCGAATTATTTCTCTTTTTCTTTAAAGGCACCTATTTTTGTACCTATTTTTCTTGATAAAATACTTAAAAAGATATAATGAGTAGATTATAACACAAATAAAATATATATTCCTTTCCTTCAATCCTTGAAGAGGTTGAAGTTTAAAAACTCTAGGAGTTCGTGCAACAAAAGGATCAAGAGTGTGAACTAGTGTAACTGAAGCATGTGAAATAAGAGTTTGGGAACTACTGGATGTAGTCAAATTCCCAATTACATGACGCGTATCAAAATTCACATCATAATGTTTCACATCGACTAAAGAAAAACCATACATAGGGTTTGTACGTTCATTCACAATACTTTTCTTTGACTTAGGAGGTGGCCTTATTTACAATAGTCAAACACTTCACACTTGGTTGGAGACTTTAGCCACTTGTGACCATGTAGATATCATTTGGATTTGGGGACATAACACTCTCCCAAGCATAAATGAAGTGCTTTGCTCATAATGCAGTGTGATTGATGTGGGGTGCTCGTCCATGTGTAGTTCTTGTATGGCTCTTAATGTCAACTTGATAGCAACAAGGAGCTTCATACTAGGACATGATGTAGGAATTACAAATGTAGGTTATTGATGTTGCATATGACATAATTTCTTTGCATTATGTAATTGGTGCCATGTACGGATATCCTCCATGGGGGATAGGGGTTTAGTCTCTCAAAGTCTTTGCCATGATGCATCACAATACTACTCATGAACATATGATATAGATTAGAAAAGTGAGGATCCTCTTATCTTCCACTTTATGAAAGTTTGTCTTTGTATGCATACAAGCCTATGTGGGCTGATCTCCTCTTGTAGTTCTTTGATTCTAAGTATTTGTTTATAATCATATATATTAATTTTCATACCATTTGTTATGCGAATTGTCCTAAACTCGATTGAGGGTGTTTTGAATGTATTGTATGTGGGAAGGTCCATAGAGAATGGTAGTGAGCATGTGATAAGAGCATTAATTGGAAAAGTTAGTGTCTAGATAGGGGATGACATGGGATTCATGTGTTTTCATAGTGTAGGAGGTGTGTTATGTGGATCGAAGTAGAAGAAAATATATTCTGACTTGCTAGGATATGGAACAACTCCAAAGAATGTGATCATATGAGCTTCCCCATTTTGTGGGATGTAATAACTGATTAGGACTTCATCATTGCCAATGGAAAAAAAGTGGGCCCTCTTGACTCTAGCCATCTATATATCTTCTTATGTATAAAAGATGGTGTTTGCATTCACTAAAAAGTGATACCCCTATGTGGTGAATTTACTCCTCTGGTCATCTATGCATAATTTCATATAATAGATGATGCCCATATCTAGTGGATTCTCTCAATACAAGCATGTAGTACAAGTCTCCTTAGAATTTAAGCTTTCCATATCAACTATTAGATATTTTCAAGATTGTGAAACAATTGAGAGAGAGAAAGGGTTAGAATCCATGTGATGAAGTGTACAATTATGAGGATGTATACATCGTATTGAGTAGAAAATGAAAAAAATTATAGATAAACATACCGTGTGGGTACATAGCAGGAAGGGGAGCTCCAACGAATGAAGGTGTAGTCATGGCTCAAATTTTATGTGCATTATATCATTTTAGCTTTTTGATCTTTGCCTTATGACAACCGGTTATCTATGTGTCCTTTGGCCTTTGACTATTGGGTTTTTTTTCACCCAAGGTCTTAGAACACAAAAGAGATATGACGACACAATGAATAAAATAAGCTTCTTTAATTATATATATATATATATATATATATATATATATATATATATATATATATATATATATATAAGAGATTTTAAAACTTCAACTTTCAAATTCTGTGCAAGCCTTAATATTTGGAAATAAAAACCATTTTTTATGATAAAATGTAGAAAACAAAATTCTAAGGATTTGCGGATACCTTTATCCAAAGTAGAAGGGATATATGAAGATTGAGTTAAAATTGTTGAGTTATTCGTGATCCATCTTTTTGCGTTTCTCACATTTATACTTGTTGGGTAGGAAAGGAGTGTCCACACTCTCTTCATGGATTTATCATGCTCATAGATGAAGTCATAAATATTTTTATATCAGTCAAGATCATTATGTTTTGTTATCTTTGATAAATTGATTAATGGTGGTTAATAGTACATTAAGATTTATTTTCTTCATATAGCATATGTCACTTTTTAAAGTGTTCCTTTTCTTAAATTTATGTTTTTTATCTTCTTCATCAATACCATCTTTTCCGTTGGGACAAATATCAAGCTCAAAAAGGCCGTTAAGGCAGGTGGTTTGGCCTTTCGCCTCTTGAGGTGGGGGCGAGGGTTCAATCCCTGTTGGCCACATGTAAGGGACATGTATAACCTGGAATGATGAAGCATATGGTTGATGTGCCATCGTTTGAGTAGCCCTGCGGTAGTTGTGACCGCCGTTCAACCCAATCTTGTCAACCTTGTTCTTGTGGGATAAGAAGGGTCCCATGGGTACTGTACTTCTTAGAAGGCATCAATCATCAAAGTCGACTCTGAGGGCTAGGTCCATGTCCTCGAAACTGATTCAATTTCTTCTATCTTGGTTCCATAGGTATTTCCACGTATGAAACCCTTTGCTCCATATTCTCTTCACTCTTTTAAGTTTCTCTAAACCCACTCTCACATCCCAAAATTGGGAACCAAATAGAGTCGTTATGTCTAATGCTAGAAGCCCACTTCCTAGCGTTACAGATAATGCAATAAGGTTTCGTGTTGTTTCATCCCTTTCACAAGGAGCACACTAGATCTAAATCTTTAGGATTCATGAGGAGTAGAGAGAATAAGAGAGTAAGCAAGTGAAGTCCTTTCCACATGGGGCGACCAACAAGAGTAAGGTATCACTATTACTGAAGATCAGATTGGCCCATGAGGTACTATGATTGTTCCAAGCTTAAATCATCCATGTGATAACCAGCTTATTAGCCATGTCCACAACATCTTGAATTCCCAAACCTCCCACATCTTTTTTGGCTCGAAGAGACTTCCCATTTAATTTTGGGAATTTCATAACCCCGCTTTTGTTGGGATCGCCCCTCTAGTAGAAATTTGTACAAATTCTTTCCAACTTCACAATGTCCTTGTCACTAGGTCTCCAACATGCCATATAATAAATTGTAGAAGATAAGGAACATATTGATCACCGTAGTGTGCTCAACCAACTAAGTTTATTCGCCCTTTGGAAAAGTAACAATCCATGAATGGCAAGATTGAGAAAGTGTCAATCCACAAAAGGAAGTAAGCCCAAAGCTTTGCGGAAAGCTTCAAACTTCTCCCTAGGCACAACCTTTGTGAAAAGGTCTACAATGTTCTTTTGTGTGGGCACATATGCCAAACTGATCTTTCCAAGAGACAACCTCTCCTTGAGATAATGATAGTGCCCCTCAATGTGCTTAGTGTGAGCATGGAACACACGATTCCTCACAACTTCCAATGTGCTATGACTGTCATTGAAGATGGTGGTGGTAGAAGACTGACCAACACCCAAATCAGCCATAAGGCATCTGATCCACACACACTCAACAATTGCTGTGAAAGTTGCCCTATACTCAACCTCACAACTAGAAGTGGCCACAACAGGCTACTTCTTGCTCAACCAAGATATACATGAGCTACCAAGCATGAAGCAAAAGCCACTAGTGGATACACGAGTGTCATAACAACTAGCCCAATCAGAGTCAGAAAAAGCATGTAAATCTGGTAGTCCCTTGGGATAAAACAATCCAAGTAGCCAAGTACCACTCAAGTAGCGAAAAGATGCACTTCACCACCTACCAATGCTTGACACTTGTGCAATGCATAAACCTTGTGAAAGGCCAAATGTCCACCAGACACTTCTTTGTATATGTTCTTTAATAAAACATATAGTGGCCTGGTCAGTCACAAACTGTAAGTTCGATCGCATTTGTAAGACCTAAAGTCTGTTTTCATGTTCCCTGTGTACTTTGTTTTTCTGCGTATTATGCGGCCTCTATGCAGAGTACCGTGTGTGGCCTTAGGAGCTCGGTTTTCTATTCGGAGGATATCATCGTGGAGCTCTTGAGAAGGAGAGTGCACTGTGTTGCATCGCCAACAAAATACTTCCTTTTGTGCAAGCGAAGCGACCCCCCCTAGCTTTCTCCAACGCTTACGACTAGGCGATGACCAAGGCATACACCTTGGCATACCTTGTCATCCGCGTCACCGAAGTCACCATTGGTGCCATTGGCTGCACGCGAGGGAGGACCTCAATGATCAAGGAAGATAGAGGTTCCCGGTACTTCTCGGGAGGTCACCCATCCCAATATTGTTCCCCCCGGAGCTCGCTTAACCGTGGCAATCTCTTGCCACTAAGCTACACTCTTGTGGTGTCTGAAGAAGGGGAAAGACTAAGGTTGACATTACCCTGAACATGTTTTGTTCCCTCAAAGCTTCATTCTCTGCTTTCAAAGCCTATTTTCGAAGCATTTTTGAGGTGTTTTTTGGAGCCATTTTGGAGTACTTTCACACATAGTTCTCTTCACATAGGTCCAAGAACATCAAGAAGAGTGTTCTTTGTACTTCTTCGACAATCAACATCAACCTTTGGGGCTATGTTTTCAGCCATGCTCGTAAAGCTATAGGTTTCTCAAAAAATTTTCAGTTTTGGTGGGAGCAGCCATTGCAAATTTATGCAGGTTTTTTGAGCCTAAAACATCAGAGTTGAAAGACACTTGCAGGTGTTGTTGGCTAGTTTTCGGGTGTGCATTCAGCCTTTTAGTGTCATTTTACTACATATATTGAGCACTTACACAACATGTATGCTTCTATGGATATTGCTTATGTATGTCCATGTGGTCATTGATATAGTGGTTATGTTTTTTGCATAAAGCCTTTTTGGGTGTTGTTGGCTAGTTTTTGGGTGTGCAGGTGTTGTTGGCTAGTTTTTGGGTGTGCATTCAGCCTTCTAGTGTCATTTTACTGCATATATTGAGCAATTACACAACATGTATGCTTCTGTGGATACTGCTTATGTATGTCCATGTGGTCATTGATATAGTGGTTACGTTTTTTGCATAAAGCCTTTTATGTTTGATAAAGAAGGTCATGGTGAAGTTTTCTTAACTGAAAGACACCCAGATGTTGGGATCTCTTCGGTGATGCAGGTGGAAGCCTTACGCAGCCTCGCCCTAGGAGATGTATGATAGTTGTTCATAGGTGCTCGATAAGCCTAGTTGGCTTCTATTGGGTAATTGATTATATGTAATGGAGTTAGTGATTCACTATGCAGGTAAACATGTCAGTACTTGTAGTTTTATGATATTTTGACACCGGTCATATGCTCATTTTGCAGAGGATACTGTGACAAATTTTTCCAGATTTCTAGTTTAGTCAACTACACAGTGGTCGATTTACTCCTTGACACACTAATTCATTGGTGTTTGGAATCTTCTAGCTCCATTATCATTCCATTTAGTTCTCCACCATCATGCCATCAGAGGTCTCAGGCACTTATGGTGGATCAAGGTCTAGTGCCAATTTTCCGAGGAGGAGCTATAACTTACAGGGCAAAGACCATTTTGAGATCCAAAATTTTGATGGCACAGACTTTTCTCTATGGAAGAATCAGATTAAAGATGTGTTGATTCAAAGGAGGCAATGGAAGCCAGTAAATGGAATTTCAAAGAAGCCTGCTGACATGGATGAAGATGATTGGAAGAAGTTATGCAATACGTATGAAAAAGAGACGGCATCAAATAAAGTATATTTGATGAGAAAATTATATGACCTTCGCATGAAGGACATAGATAGTGTTGTTGCTCATCTAAATGAGTTTGATGCTATATTCTCCCAGTTACAGACTCTGAAAATGGATATGGATAATGAAATGAAAGTAGTATTGTTGTTACGCACCCTGCCATCATCATGGGATATGTTTTGCACAGCTATTAGCAATAGTGCACCTGGTGGTAAACTCGTCTGTGATGACATATGTGTAGCACTCTTGAGTGAGGAGATTCGTAGAAAATCTATGGTTGGCACTCAGAGTGGAGATCCATATAATGTTCATGATTCTTACAAAGGAAATAATAAGCAACAAGGCAAGAGCAAGAACAAGGAAAAGAATGGTCAACAGAATAAGAGTAGAAGTAAATCAAGGAAGAGGGATATCGAATGACATTATTGCCATAAGAAAGGTCATATGAAGAAAGACTGTTATGCATTAAAGAATGCTAAAGGTAAAGGAAAGAATGTTGATGGGCATGTTAAATAGTTACCTGCACCATCTACTTTGACTCTGAATATTGAAGAAATTAATGCCATTTTTGATGATGTTGATGTGTTGAAACTTGATATTACTGTGCCAAATGAGGCTCTCATGGCTGATTCTCTTTCCCACACATGGCTGCTAGATTTTGGTGCTTCTTTCCATGTGACACCACACAAAGAATGGTACTCTAATTATGTAGAAAAGTCTCTTGGTACCGTGAGACTTGGTGACTCTTACCAGTGTCATAGTGGAATGGAAAATCTTTCTCATTCTAGCTACTTACCTGTGCTATCTTTCTTTGATTTTTCATTTTGTGAGCATTTTCAATATGGAAAGCAAACTAGAAATGTGCATAGAATGCACATTGACTCTTTAGTTCAACCTTTAGATCTTGTTCATATAGATGTGTGTGGTCCTATGCCCACTAGGTCCTTAGGTGGTTCTCTTTACTTTTTCACTTTCATAGATGATGCTACTAGAAAAGTTTGGGTATATCCTATCAAATCGAAGGATGAGGTATTCCCTACTTTCAAAAAATGGCTTGCTTCAGTTGAGACTAAAAAAGGAACTAAGCTTAGGCTTTACATTTAGATAACAAGGTGGAGTATACCTCACATGAATTCAGCCTTTTTTGTCAGTCTAGAGGGATTTGTAGAGAGTTTACAGCTCCTTATACCCCAATATAGAAGTATTCAAGATAGAGTAGTCTCTATGTTGCATCATGCAAACCTCTCATATGGTTTTTGGGCAGAAGCAGTATTGACTGCAGTTCATGTGATTAACCTTTCACCTAGTACTGCCAAAGGTCTGAAAGTGGCACAACAGTCGTGGACAGGGAAGCCACCATCTTATGATCATCTTCGAGTTTTTGGGTGTGAAGCATATGTTCATATACCCAAGAAACTTAGACAAAAGTTCGACGATAAGTCAAAGAAATGCATTTTTCTTTGATATGGTCGACAAGGACAATTTGGATATCGCTTATGGGATCCTAAAACACGATCAGTGATCAGAAGTAGTGATGTCATTTCAATGATTCTAAGATGCATAAACAGCCCATTAAGGAGGTTGAAGTGAGAAGAGTGGTGTTTGAGGATATCAATCCTTCGGTTAGCATGCATAAAAGTGTTGCACATAGGGATGTTCAAGAAAATGTCCATTCAGATTAGTCTGCACATGTTCCTATTCAACAACCATTGAGATGTTCTGCATGTGTCTCACATCCACCTAATAGATATGTTATAGGTTTAGATTTTTTTATGCTAACAGATGCCGGTGAGCGTGCTTGCTACAAAAAGGCTATGCACATAGAGGATCATGTCAACGAGGAGCATTCCATGAAGACTGAGTTGGATTATATTCACAAGAATGGTACTTGGGATCTAGTACCTTTGCCAAAGGGTAGGAAAGCTTTACCATGTAAATGGGTATATAGGCTGAAATTCACATCACATTGTGCTTCTCAAAAGTATAAAACGCGACTCATTGCAAAGGGTTTTAAGCAACAACATGGTGCTGATTTCGAGGAAATCTTCTCTCCAGTGGTCAAGATGACTACCCTGCACATGTTGTTTGGATTGGTTGCAATGGAGGACTTGGAGCTAGTCCAAATGGATATGAAAACTGCTTTCTTGCATGGAGATCTTACATATGAGATCTATATGGAACAACTAGAGGGTTATGTGGTTCCTGGCAAGGAAATTCTAGTTTGTAAGCTTAAGAAGATCTTGTATGGACTTAAACAGTCCCCTAGACAATGGTACCAAAAGTTTGATGCTTTTATGAAGTCTCAAGGCTATTCTTGAAGCAATGAGGATCACTTTCTCTACACAAAGAGATGCTCAAATGGAAGCTTGATATGCTTGATACTTTATGTTGATGATATGTTGATTGCTGGGAAGTCCTCTTATGATTTGTCAATTCTCAAAAAGAAGTTGAGTCAAACATTTGATATGAAGGATTTGGGGGATGCTAAACATATTCTTGGCATGCACATTACTCATGATAGGAGAAAAAGATGCATACACTTGTCTCAAAGTGAGTACATATCCAAAGTACTTCATCAATTCAATATGCAGGGTGGAAAGGCATTGAGTACACCTTTACCCACATATGTGAATTGAGCAAGGATGATTGCCCCAAATCAGATGAGGAAAAGGAATTCATGACCAAAAGTCCCTATCAGTTTGTTGTTGGTAGTCTCATGTACGCTATGGTAGCAACGAGACCATACATTGCATTTGTAGTGGGAGTTGTGAGCAGATATATGTCTAATCCTAGCAAGAAACATTGGGAAGCGATCAAGATGATTTTAAGATATCTCAGTGGCACTAAGGACAAGTGTCTATGCTTAGGTAGAGGGAAAGCATCCATTATTGGTTACAAAGATTCTAACTATGTTGGCTGTGTAGACAATCGTAACTCTACATCAAGGTACATTTTTCATTTTGTTGGAGGTGCTATCTCTTGGAGATCTCATCTTTAAGAATGTATAGTCGTTTCCACCACAAAAGCAGATTATGTTGCAGCAAGTGAGGCATGTAAGGAAGCATTGTGGCTTTCTCATCTTGCTTGTGATACGGGTTTACCTCAGCATGTACCTCATTGGCACAGTGATAGTCAGAGTGTCATTGCTTTGGCTAAGAATCCGGTCTATCATGCAAAGAAGGTTCTTGAGAAGGTTCACACTCGAGATAATGCTACAGATGCTTTGACTAAAGCTCTACCACAGGATAGCTTTTGACACTGTTGTCACTTGATGGGGGTTACTTGATTCATGATCTTACACAGTCACTTGTATATTGTGTAACATGCCCATTAGGAGGGAGGTATAGTTTGTATACTTACACTCAGGTTATCTTTATCATTCTTTATTTTTCTCCCATAGTTACTTTGGCCATATTGGCCTTTAGTGGGAGATTGTTACCATTAGTGTGCATGTGAAAGGTCAAATGGCTATCGGACACTTCTTATATGTTATTTAATAAAACATATAGTGGCATGGTCAGTCACAGACTGTAAGTTTGATCGCATTTGTAAGACCTAAGAAGTCTATCTTTGTGGTCCCTGTGTACTGCGTTTTTCTGCGTATTCTGCAGCCTCTAAGTGGAGTACTATGTGCGGCCTTAGGAGCTCGATTTTCTACTCTAAGGATATCATTGTGGAGCTCTCCAGAAGGAGAGTGCACTGTGGTGCATCACCAATAAAATACTTCAGCATCCAACATCGTGCTGATAGAGAATAGCATCAATGCATCTCTAACATCATGAAGACTCAATCGTAAACCTATCTCCATAGGAGTGGCAATAGGTTTTGAGACTTCAAGGCCAAAATGTTGCAATAATGTGTCAATATATTTTGTTTGACACAAAGTTATTCCGCCATCAACTTGCATAAAATGAACGCCCAAATAATGAATATTTGTTCGAGTAATGCATAAGCAAATCAAGCATCCAACATCGTGCTGATAGAGAACAACATCAAATGCATCTCGAGCATCATGAAGACTCAATCGTAAACCTATCTCCATAGGAGTGGCAATAGGTTTGGAGTCTTCAAGGCCAAAATGCTGCAATAATGTGTCAATATATTTTGTTTGACACAAAGATATTCCACCATCAACTTGCATAAATTGAATGCCCAAATAATGATGCAAATGTCCCAAATCTGACATCTCAAATGAGGCATGCAAATCAGCCTTAAAATTAGCAATATGCTTCTCATAAGGACCAGTGAGCAGCATGTCATCAACATACACAACAATGATCAGAAGCACATCATTTGCACGCTTAACATATAAGGTGCCTTTTGTTGGACTGTTCTCAAAACCATGTGCAATCAGATAGGCACGTATCTTTTCATACCAAGCACATGGTGCTGGCTTTAAACCATATAATGCCTTCTTCAACGTGCACACTTTGTTTTCATGCCCTTTCTGCACAAAGCCATGGGGCTGAAAAACATACACTTCTTCATGCAAGTCGCCATTTAGAAATGCAGTTTTAATGTCCAATTGATGTACATTCCAACCATGATGAGCTGCAAGTGCACAGATGCTAGAAACAATAGTTATCGGCATGTAGGAGCAAAGGTCTAATCATAATCAATGCCCCTTTCCTGAACATAACCCTTTGCAACAAGCCTAGCCTTATACCTATCAATTGTTCCATTAGGCTTATGCCTCAGCTTGTATACCCACTTAGTGCCAATGGCCTTCTTTCCAGGAGGCAGGCCACATAAAGACCATATATCATTTTTCATAATAGCATCATATTCTGATTGCATAACAACCATCCAATTTTCAAAATTTTGTGCTTCATCAAACGAAACAGGCTCATTCTCATCATAGAGACTAGAGAAAGCCATAGCATAATCTGATGCAAAAGAAAGCACTTTGAGAACTTGAATGAGTACAATATGATAGAGGTGCATCTAATTTGCTATCGCGCAAAGTCTACACTATCCATTTATGCATAGTTTTTGCCTCCTTGACATCAGCTCTCTCATCAACAAGTGCATCATGTAAATCTGCATCAGAAATGGAATGATCTACATCACCACATGAAACCTGTAAAGGCTGAGAAATTCCCTCATTCCGATCAGCACTAAACTTTCCACCTGTAAAAAGAGGCAACAAAGTATCATACATATCTTTGGAGCTAACGGATGTCTCCTTCGTACATGAAAGTAATGGATGAATAGCATCTTCCACAAAAACAACATCATGGCTAACTTGAATGCATTTACTTTGTGGATGATAAAGATGATAGCCTTTGCTTTCAGAACTATACGCAACAAAAATACATTT
>CM035414.1:114574764-114594764 GCA_020310875.1 Ceratopteris richardii
AGGCTGGAATGGTTGTTGCAGAAGCCTCTACACCAAAAACGGAGTCTGCTAATCTTGTGCAGGAAGAAGAATGGGTGTTTACTACTATCTGCACTTTTGACCCATCTTCTCATGAGTACTGCATGTTTGCAATAGACTCAGATGTTTGGTATTTTGACAGTGGGGCAACCAAACATATTACCTCGTAGCGCAGTTTCTTCTCTTCACTCGAGTCTGCCCCTACAGGGAATACTGTTACATGCGCCAACAACTCCTCTTATCCTGTTATGGGAGTTGGTAAGATCATTTTGACTACTGCTGATGGTAGTTCTTTCACTTTGTGAGATGCTTTATTTGTGCCAGGGATCAAGAAGAACCTGTTATCAGTTTCTGCATTAGCCAAGATTGGCTTGGTTGTGAAATTTGTTGATGACACGTGTACAGTTCATGATCTGTCAAATGGCGATGTGATTATTGCTTCTGGCATTCTATGTCATGGGCTGTATAAGCTCATAGACTATGAAAGATCTGCAAATGATTTGGCATGTGTAGTAAATGATTCTCAGGCTATGTCAAATGCAAAGCTTTGGCATGCACGCTTTGGCCGTCTGAATTTGCTAGTTTGCTATGCTTGTAAAAATCTGAAATGTTGTCCTCTTTGCCCAAACTTGAGGCACCTGGAAAACATGTTTGTGAAGGTTGTACTTTGGGCAAAATGCAGTGTTCGTCCTTTCCAAAAGATTGTTCAGTTCGGGCTACTCAGAAATTGCAGCTTGTACATAGTGATGTCTGTGGTCCTATGCAGACACCTTCTTTTGGGAATTATCTTTACTTCGTGACTTTCATCGATGATTTCTCCATGCATGCATGGGTATATCCATTGAAGGCAAAGTCCAAAGTGTTCATGTGCTTCAAACACTTTTTGGTTTTGGCTGAAAATCTATCAGCATGTAAAATGGGCACCCTTCGTTCTGATTGAGGGGGGAGTATATGTCTTCTGATTTTAATACATTTCTGGTTGGACGTGGGATAAAACACCAGTGTATAGTGTCATGTACACCTCAATAGAATGGAGTTGCTGAACAAAAGAACATGTCACTCATGGAGATGGCGAGGTGTATGGTCAAGAGTCAGGCTTTACTACATAGTTTCTGGCTTGAGGCTGTCATGTGTGCAACATATGTACTGAGCAGGTGTCCCACTAAAGCGCTGCAGTCTATCACTCCATATGAGGCTTGGCATGACCGCAAGCCATTTGTTGCTCATCTGCGTGTTTTTGGTTGTTCGGCATATGCATTAGTGCTTGAACAACATTGCAAAAAATTGGATGATAAAGTACTAAAATGTATTTTTGTTGGGTACAGTTCTGAAGGTAAAGGCTACCGTCTGTATCATCCACAGAATAAATGCATTCTGGTTAGCCGTGATGTTGTTTTTGTGGAAGATGCTATTCAACCATTACTTTCATGTACTAAGGAGACATCCGTTAGCTCCAAAAACATGTATGATACTTTGCTGCCTCTTTTTACAGGTGGACAGTCTAGTGCTGGTCCTAATGAGGCAACTTCTCAGCCTTGGAGGTTTCATGTGATGATGCAGATAATTCCATTTCTGATGCGGATGTACACGATGCACTTATTGATGAGAGATCTAATATTGAGCAGACAAGAACTATGCCAAAATGGCTGGTGCAGACCTTGCGTGACAACAAATTAGATGCACCTCTGTCATATCGTACTCGATCAGGCTCTCGTAATGCGTCTTTTGCATCAGATTCCTATGCTATGGCTGCGTCTAGTCTCTATGATGAGAATGAGCCTATTTCGTTTGATGAAGCACAAAATTCAAAAAATTGGATGGTTGCTATGCAATCTGAATATGATGCAATAATGAAGAATGGTACTTGGTCTTTATGTGACTTGCCTCCTGGCAAGAAGGCCATTGGCACTAAGTGGGTATACAAGCTGAAGCGTAAACCTGATGGTACAGTTGACAGGTATAAGGCTAGGCTTGTTGCAAAGGGTTATGCACAGGAAAGAGGCATTGATTTTGATGAGACCTTTGCACCCACATGCCGTATGACTACTCTCCGGAGCATTTGTGCACTTGGAGCCCATCATAGTTGGAATGTACATCAGTTGGACATTACAACTACATTTTTGAATGGTGACTTGCATGAAGAAGTGTATGTTTTTCAGCCCCGTGGCTTTGTGCAGAAAGGGCATGAAAACCAGGTGTGCAGGTTAAAGAAGGCATTATATGGTTTAAAGCAAGCACCACGTGCTTGGTATGAGAAGATAGATGCCTATCTGATTGCACATGGTTTTGAGAAAAGTCCAACTGAAAGCACCTTATATGTTAAGCGTGCTAATGATGTGCTTCTGATCATTGTTGTCTATGTTGATGACATGTTGCTCACTAGTCCTATTGAGAAACATATTGCTGATTTTAAGGCTGATTTGCATGCCTCGTTTGAGATGTCTAATTTGGGGCATTTGCATCACTATTTGGGCATTTAGTTTATGCAAGTTGATGGTGGAATGGCTTTGTGTCAAACGAAATATATTGACACATTATTGCAGCGTTTTGGCCTTGAAGACTATAAGCCTATTGCCAGTCCTATGGAGACATGTTTATGATTGAGTCTTCATGACGCTGGAGATGCATTTGATGCTGTTCTCTATCAGCAGGCTGTTGGATGCCTGATTTACTTATGCATTACTAGCCAGATATTCAGTTTGCTGTCTCACAGATGAGCAGGTTTATGCATTGCCCAGGTGTCAAGCATTGGAAGGCGGTTAAGCGCATCTTTAGCTACTTGAGTGGTACTCGACTACTTTGGTTGTTTTATCCCAAGGGGGGATCACTGCCGCTAGATTTGCATGCTTTTTCTGACTCAGACTGTGCTGGTTGCTATGACACTCGTGTGTCCACTAGTGGTTTTTGCTTCATGTTTGGTAGCTCATGTATATCTTGGTTGAGCAAGAAGCAGCCTACTGTGGCCACTTCTAGTTGTGAGGCTGAGTATAGGGCAACTTTCACAGCTAGTGTTGAGTGTGTGTGGCTCAGATGCCTTATGGATGATTTGGGTTTTGGTCAGTCTTCTGCCACCACCATCTTCACTGACAGTCAGAGCGCATTGGCAGTTGCGAGGAACCCTGTGTTCCATTCTCGCACTAAGCACATTGAGGTGCATTATCATTATGTCAGGGAGAGGTTCTCTGCTGGGGAGATCACCTTGGCATATGTGCCCACACAGGAGAACATTGCAAACCTTTTCATGAAGGCTCTGCTTAGGGAGAAGTTTGAAGCTTTCCGTAAAGCTTTGGGCTTACTTCCTTTTGTGGAGTGATTTCCACATAGCTTGGCACTTCCTTATACATGAGTGCTAGCTACTTGTTCACCGCATCACTCCCAGGGGGGATTTGTTGATATATTTAGGTAGTGATGTGTGTGAACACTCTGGTACCAGGGCACTTTTTTCCCTCTTTAAGAGGTTTTTTTTCCCTAGCTTGTATATATGCCTATTGCCCTAATAGTCTACTTATCTTTGTACGTTCTCTAGTAATACATTCAGCATTGTGTGTTGTGCCCCAAGCTTCTTCTTCTTCCTTGTGCTGTTCGCATGCTTCCGCAGACGTCTAACTCCAACAATATATATATATATATATATATATATATATATATATATATATATATATATATATATTTGAAGTTCGGCCATAGGACTACTCTCTCGGATTAGCATGAGTTGAATGAAAGGTAAAATGAAGGTGGGCTTAGTACCCATGAGATTCCCCATATCCCACAAAGCAGGGGGCAAGATGCTCGACACGACCTCGATCATAGAGCCCAAAGGCCCACCAGGATAGAACACGGGAAGGGATGGACCTAAGACCAGAACAAAGTCGCACAAAATCCACGAGGTTTTTTGATGGAGCCACACATATCAGTTTGGAGTTGTGAAGTCACACGAAACAACGGGAGTCGCACGTATTAGTCGGATCAAATGAAGTCAAACTTAGCCATCATACCCATTGTCATCCATACCATAGGGGTTATGGGAGGTATCAACATGCTTCGAATTGTGGTCCAACTCAATCCCTCCCCCCGGAGCCGAGTGA
Organism: Ceratopteris richardii; assembly: GCA_020310875.1. Lineage (NCBI taxonomy): Eukaryota > Viridiplantae > Streptophyta > Polypodiopsida > Polypodiales > Pteridaceae > Ceratopteris > Ceratopteris richardii. The sequence goes on from CM035414.1 coordinate 114,578,868, forward strand.
CAAACCCACGTACGCTTGGTCAGTCTGGACTATTTGCAAATCTTCTTCAGGAGACAAAAGTACGGCTTTACGATTGCACATCTCTTAGAGGGGCACATGCATGTTTTTTTGGTTGAATCGATTGCAATTTTTGGATCACTGAACGGAGCATTAGGGGCACATGTATGATAGCTTCAATGAACTACGATCACTGTAATCATGGGCATATGCAAAACAGTCACCCAACTTCCATTCATCAGAAATAGGGGCACATGGTATCAATTCCGTCAATCCACTTGTTTTTATCAAGAGACAAATAAATTCTCCTTTCAAACTCGCCCTTGCCCACATGGAAGAATATATTTTTTGGGCCTCTTGTGAACAAAATGGAAGATAATAATAAGACTTCTTGTTAACAAAATGGAAGATAATAATAAGACTTCTTTAGTTTTTAATAAACCACATTGTATCCTAAATCTTGAACATGTTTGATGGTATGCCGAACTTCGGGTGACCGGAGGCTCATGTGCCCTGCCTATGTGCCCTGCCTTTCTGTTGGAGTGCCCCTCCTTTGCCATCCCGAGTGAGAGATTTCATGAGGAGAGAAAAGTCTTAGCCCGTAGAATCATGGAGGAGGAATAAGGTGTTTTTAAACACTCAGTCTGCAGCCACTCTTGAACTCGTGTCTAGGAATAGCAAGAGCAAAAACTCTTAATCAACAGCTCCCATGTCCACTCTTTGACAGTCATGGAACGTTCTGAGCTAGTCACATCTTCTCTAGAGAAAGGAGAGAGACAAATGCGAGAGGCAGTACAGCAATGGCTTTATCCATGCGCAAGAAAATCAGATGGCCTGCTTTCATCTCAATAAGATGAATATATGTTACATATCGCAGATCTCGATCGAAGCTTACTCCAGCGTTCAGATCTCTTGATGGAGAGACGGCACATGCCGAGGCTAAAAAAGATGAAGCCTCCATGTTTAAGGATCAGTTGGACAAAGCTTCAGGCGGCAAGAAATTGGTTCCCATCTATCAAAGAAGGTCATATAAAGTTTCATGTCCAAGAACTTAGTTCTTATCTCTCAAAGAAGGAGAGTACAGCTGCTTGTTTGCACAGATGTGGTGCCTTGTCACTTTGATGAGCTTGCACGTATTGAGCAGAACAAAACATAGTAATGCGAGAGCGTCTCCATCTTCTTTTCTACACTCATTCATTTTCTTTCCTACACCCATACCTGGAGCATCTGATGAAAATGCCATGGTCCAACCTTTCCACTTCTGGACTACCGACCTGCTCATAATAATGCACAAAACAAAAAACAAGGAGGGCATCTCAGAAGAGAGAGAACGCGAAAGGGGAAAGATTAGACACAGCCAAATTAACAGTGGTAAAACCTTCTTTTATATTTGAGCACTAAATTGTTCCTTTCCCTTTTTAGGTGTGCACCCACAAGATCTTGTAAGGAAACTAGACGGTACTATTGAACAAGTTTCTCTTCCATTCTCCTCTCCCTCATAATACTGGAGATAAGAATGAAGTCACCTTCAATTCAATGGTCCACACCGACACACATGGAAAGTCAAGATGCAATATAAGCTGATGAAGAAAGGTTATGGACATCACAAGCGACAAAGAGAGAAAACATACTAAAAGAAAAAGAGAAGCTACTTCGGAAGCTAAAAAACGAGAAAACATTATTCACCGTTCCACTAGGGTTAAGTGATCATTATGTGCATTGCATTGATGAGAAGGGCCCGCAAATGAAGCATGGGCCAAGTTTGATGATCTTTGTGGATTCAAAATAAAATCTTCCGAGATCACCCTTTGCATAATCGATTTGATCTTGAAATGAAACCAAACTCCCTTCTAGCCGTTCATATCAAGTTCAACATCTTTAAGAGTATGTGCACTCACCATGTTGATATTGACAAGAAGTGTAGTTCAGGTAAAGTGTATATATGAGCATCTAGTGGGCATGATCACATCACCTGATGATAAAGAAGGTTGTCACACCTTGGATTCGGCACAGGGATTGGGCTGTTAGCTGCCCATGGGAGGCTCAAGCTGGCACATGTAGGATTGACCACCTGTGGTTGGCACTTGCTTGCCCATGGTTGACATGGACGCATCCATGGTTGGCACCTACTGGCCCATGGTTGGAATCTACTCGCCCATTGGCACCTACTCAACCATGGTTGCACTACTCACCCATTGGTACCTAGTTACCCATTGTTGGCACCTATTCATCCATTTTCCCATGGCTGCCACTTACTCGCCCACGGTTGGTATCTACTTGCCCATGTTCCCATGTGGGCAGTTACTTGCCCATGTTCGATTGTGATCACCTACTTGCCCATGTCCCATGTCACTCATGTTCCCATGTGGTCATCTATGCACCCATGTTTCCTTGTGGTCACTGAAGTGTGCTCACGGCTGGTTGGATGCCCGCCTCAGCATAACGGCCATCCTTGTCAGTGAAAAGATCGTAATAATTGAAGAGTAAAAAGGAAGAGTCTAGATAGTGACGAAGAAGTGCACAAGGCATTTGCATGGGCCAGAGCACGTGTCTCACTTGGGCAACTCCGTGCCAGTGGGGTGGGGAGTTACCTGCCCATTGTTGGGAAGCCTCATAGGGGGCAGGGAGTACCTGCCCACTGTTGGGAAGCCGCATAGGGGTGCCCCTGCCCTTGCCAAGATTTTTTGTGGTATGCAGGTCTTTGCTAGTGGGCCAACACATCCTCCACCATGGAGTAGCCCTCCTGCCCCTCCACATGCATATCCACCAAGGGACTCCTATATCAGGAGTCATTTTGCTGTAAGTCCATTTGTGAGTCCTTATGCTATAGGCGATTCTTGTGAAGTTGGCTGTTGTATTCTCTTTATTGTGCTTTGGTTGCATGTGTCTATGAGTTGTCTCTGTAAGGATAGTGGTCTGAATATCAATAGGCTGAGAGTATTGCTGCCACTTGTGCCACTTGGTAAGAAGAGGTGTAACCCTGCAAAAGGAAGAGTCGGGTGATGACTTAGTGCAGGTTGCCTCCTGAGGAGTAGGCAGGTGGAGTTATAGTCTTTTGTGTCCTGCTGGCTCATGTCATGTTTTGTTGAGAAGTCTATTTGTCCTTGTGGTTTTTGGTGTAGTCATTGTAATTTTTGGGCGATTGAGCTGTGTAACACTCTAGTTTTCTCAATTGTTTGCCTATTGTGTATGAATTCAGATTTGATATTTTTGTACACTTTGTACCTATCATTAGTAGTGGTCTAGAAATTAAGTATCAATGTTTTGCTGATTGTTATTCTCAATAACTGGTTTTCTGTCCTAGTTGTTATAGACTCTTTACAATTGTCTCCAAATTGGACTAATCTCTCTTGTGATGCCTATGTACTCTATTGGCTTCTCTCTCTTGGCCATTAACTAAGTATTGTCAAAGATTTGTGCTTGTTAGTGTTTCCCAATTCTATTTTATTTCTTGCAAGTTGGTCTCAACTTGAGCCTTCTTGTCGATCCTTTTGAGTCGATTGTCTTTTGCAAGCTTGCTTACATTCAAACACTTTCGTCTTCTTTGTTGTTGCTTTCTAAAGCAGAGAACATGTTACCAAATATACTCCTTCAAGGAGAGAGTGTCCCTAAAGTAGCCACCTTGCATGGGAAGCTATAGTTTGGTGCCCTTGATGGGATTGTTGCATATTCTGTGTAAGGAGCACTCTTGGAAGTAAGTTTTTCCTTTCACTCTATTTTCTCTTGCGAGTCAAGTCTTGTTACGCTGCCCAATACAGTGCGGGAGGGTACATGGCCCAAACGCGTACTATTGGAGAGTCTCTTTGCAATTTGAAGAGCTTGTTGAAAACTTAAAATAGAAAAAGGGCTTTTCAATCCACACCTAAAAAACCACCTTCTCCTTTTCCCTTAAGGCTTCTTGCTGACCTTTCTCAAGGAAGCTTGAGCAAGGTCTTAGAATCAGCCGAAACATGTCCTTCTCAAGGGAAGCCTAGGCGAGCATCAAATTCAATTTCGAACACTTGGAAGAAACATAATTCCAAATTGATCATTAACCAAGCTATTGTCAACAATTATTATTAAATTCCCTACCTTCAAATGTTTGGTCCAAGAAGATGCAAACGACCATGAAAGAAGATTTATCTACTTATATAGTGGAAAAGGAGTTATTGCAATTAAATCCATCATAGCCTTCCTCTATCCATTTAGTAGAGTAACAAGTAGCCATCAAAATATACCTCTTGTTGTTGGGTTGATCAAGTGAGCTGATAGGTCCAATAAAGTTAAGACCCATCGCTCAAAGGGTTGCCATCCAGTTGTGATCACCAAAGATTGAAAATCTTGTTTCATGGGTCGAGGTTTATCCAAAGCACGAAAATCTACACAAAGATTCGATTTCCTACTATTCTTTTTCAGAACGATTACTATAGAAGAGAGCCATTGAGAATGTTCTATGGGAACGATGATACCTGCCTCTTTTAGCTTTGTCAACTCCGCCTTAACTGCCTCTATATACTTCGGGTTTAGGCGGTATGGTCTTCATTGTATTGGTGAAGTCCCTTCTACCAAGGGAATCTGCTGTAGCAAGAGCTCTTCATGTATTCCTATCATATCTTTATAGGACCAAGCAAATGCACTTTTATATGCTTGAAGGAGTGATGCTACCTTCTACAATAGGAACAAATAGTCCCATAGCCACTTGGCTAAGTGGAATCTGGCATGTGAATGAAGCATTTAATTTGTATTTAGTGATATGTTCCTTGGTCAAACTTTTGGAATGTCAAGAAATGGGAGGTCATCTTGTGATGTAGGGTTCAAAGTAATGTCTAGAGCTGCCCATGATCTGTAAGTTGTGGACCTTCAACCATGAAACTTTAATGATCATTGATGTAGCAATGCAAAAGGATCTACTCATATCATTTGCTCATTTTTGGGAAGTGGCCCAACTTGAGATGTCTTCCCTTGGAAGGTGTCTCACCAAAGGGGTCTTCGTAGTTGGAGAGGTTGGCCCACTTGGTCTTGTTGGAGCTCTCTTCAGAGGAGGTGTCTCACCATCTTGCAAGCATGAGGTTGGTACCCATGCAAATGGTCTAACTGAGCATGTAGGAAACTACCACGTTTCTGGTTATCTTCACTTTGTTCTATGCAATCATATGGTATACTTGTAAATTGTTTCCATATTTGACTTTTGTAGATCACACTTCCTTACCACTATTGGTGGAAGTTGGACACCGTGGACACCATATGCTAAAAAGGCATTCTTAGGTGCAGATGATGGATAGAGCCCTACTTGGTCCACTTCATTTAATTCAAGTGGGGCTGCCCATATTCTAAGTAAGTAAGTTATCCTCTTCAAGCGGTAAGACCATTTGCTTTGGTGGAGATCTGAAGCATGTTCTTGCCCAATCTTGAAGTGCCTTTGTTTGCTTGCGCCAAGGTCTCCCCAAGAGTGGAGGAAAAGAGGTTTCCTTTGGTAGTGCAACTACAAAACAGTGTAACATGAATTGGCAGCCCTGTATCATCATAAGCACCTTTTTTATGATGCCTAGAGATGCGACACGGTGTTGGTCTTCCAATGTCACTATAAAAGGTCCGGCCTTGGTCAATTCCAGCTTTAACTTCTTATAAAGAAACCGGGCATCAAATGGATACTGGACTCACAATTCACTATATCAACTTCTAGAACTTCATCTTTCATTGAAACTTTTATTCTCGAATTATCATAGTGTGTGAATGCCAGAGGGAGTCTACCATGTATCCATCTACACTTGGTGGTGGACTCGTATAAGCAAAATGAATGACTTTGAGTAAGTTAGTTCATACCTTAGCATCCATTTTGATCAATTGGTATAAGCTGACCTTGTTGTGAGTTTCCTTTAAGATGTGTTCTATATCAACATCATTCGCACATATTTGAGACTATGTGCGAGGGTAAGCCAGTTGAGGCCTCAACTTGTCCCTCATCTTTTCGTAAGCTTTCTCTATTGCCTCTTTCCTACTTGATTTGTCTTGCATCCCTTCTTCTTTCGGTATCTGAAGTTGATTCCAACGTTCTTCTAGTCTTTTCTTTGGAAAGAGGCGTCTGAGCAGCGAGCTGGTTCTTGGGAGAAGTCAATAGGAAGTGTTAAGGATATGGCAGTAATGGGTCTTCGAGAAGTGTAATAAGATGGTCATCTTCTATCGTAGATCTTTTATGGGACTCTTGAGATGTTGAAGAGCTTCCTTAGTTGCTTGGGTGTGGACCATGTACCCACCTTTCCTCTACTAAGCAGAGCCTAGCAAGGTGTGAACTTGATGGAATATAGAGAAGAAGAAGGGTTACTTCTAAGTATGGTACTTGTGCCTTGCACAAGGTATGCAAGGGTCACACTATGGATGCCAAACTGTAGCCCCCTTCAGTGGGTGTCTACTTTAGGAACAGGTTCTTCTTGGAGAAGTATACTCTGTAACAGTCTTTGCAAGGGACACCAAGTACTAAGATGTGAAATATACAGAGGTGAGGAAAAGAATGTAACTCTCTAAGTATACCAAAGGGCTTGTAATAGAAGAAAAACAATGTTATTACTCAGATATAAAGCCCATACAAGAAAAGGGTCGTAGGTACTAAGCTGGACTCTCCAGCCCCTAGACTTGTCCCAATAGACCAGCTCAGAGTCTCAGACCATACTGTATTGGAAGGAATTCATCCCACCGAGTGCCGATTTGCAAGCACAACAATAGGGCCTGACATGAAACGTTCCATTGGCCCACTCTCCTGAGGCCACCTGCTGAGTTACTCACACCAGCAGGGCTACACCTCACTCTTCAATAGCACAAATAATACAACCTCAACTTGTCAGACCTTGAACTATTGACCACAAAGAGAAAATGGAGCAACACAACAGGGATGTACAACCCTGCACCCTTTAGATAACTCAACAGCCCAGCAGACAACTTAAGCAAAAAGATATCATTCCAGCAGAGGTATATACAGAAGAGTCAATAGTAAGGCTCAATCACATTAACTTACTCTAGCATCTTACTGGAGATGTCTAGTACTTCAACAAAGCTAGGACTGGCACCACTCGAAATAAGGACTATCCCAAGACCAAGAATTAAAACAGAAATTCAACAGAGAATGATCATCACTCCAGTACACAAATATGGCTACAACAACCAGGACTTTATCTACACATCAACACACAGTCATACATGTTTCTTCACATACACAGATATCTCTTGACTCCAATGGGAATAACTGCGACACACAAGAAAGATATAGCCCAACACACGTGTACTCCCAGTTGTGTTCTGAAGGAGTGCCAAGCCCCTGCTTATATAGATTTTGCAAGCTCAGACGAGTGGCTCAGGAAGTACATAGCAGTTCATGGACAAAAGAAAAAGAGCCACTGTCAATGGTCTGCACACTGCAAGAAGTTTGGCAGAGGCTTCGCCCCAATGCAGAGGGGCCCCCAAGTTAGGCATCTGCCACCTGTACACTCTGGAACAATGAGCAGGGCCCCTTTGATTTTGTGCATCTGACATGACATCTTTTTGGTTGTATGTCCAAGCTATGGACCTCTCCATCTGTTAGTAGACCGGGGCCCAGACCTCAGTCGACCATGGTCCTGCCAATGCAGTCGACTTCCCAATGGACTTTAGTCGATTTCGTATCTTTTCTTAGGCAACTTGATGCTGCTAGTCGTCCTTAGCTGACTTACCCTTATTATCTTTGGCGAGTCGTGACCCTGCTCCACCTCAGTTGGCTTAGCTTTTCCGAGGTCTTAGTTGACTTGCCGGTCGACTTGGCTTTCCTCAGGAGAGTTGATCCTCTGCCTATTTGACCTGGCATGAGGCTTCTTTAGTCGACCATTCTTAATTTTTCCAGTCCACCTGGCAGATCTGCTCAATTATCTGCAGGTAGAGAGAGAGAGAGAGAGAGAGAGAGAGAGAGAGAGAGAGAGAGAGAGAGAGAGAGAGAGAGAGAGAGAGAGAGAGAGAGAGAAATGAAAATGAAATGATATATTTATGTCTTCAGAAGGCCAAAATGACCTATGAGACCAAAAGTTACAAAACTGGTGAATCTGATACAAAATCTGAGTACCAAAGGAAGTGGTATTGAAAATGAAAGATGTAAAATAGCTGGGAAAAAGCTAACACCAAGACTAATACAACAAAGGGCTGATACATAGGAGGGATGTGCTGATATACAAGGCTGGAGATCTATCCTCATATGCACTGTGGGCGTCTGAAAAGTATAGCTCGAATCCTCCGCTGCAGTCTCCGTCGATACTGGAGAGAGAGAGAGAGAGAGAGAGAGAGAGAGAGAGAGAGAGAGAGAGAGAGAGAGAGAGAGAGAGAGAGAGAGAGAGAGAGAGAGAGAGAGAGAGAGAGAGAGAGAGAGAGAGAGAGAGAGAGAGAGAGAGAGAGAGAGAGAGAGAGAGAGAGAGAGAGAGAGAAAGAAAGTGTTTTTACGTCTATTAGGAGGCCGAACTCGGCCTATGAGACAAATCAATGTACATGGGTGTTTCTTCTGTCAATCGGAAAAAGATAAAAGTGCTGAAAAAAAAGCTGGCAAGGCTGATATAGATCTGTGTAGCATGCATGTAGAGATACCCATGAAAGTGGGAGGGGGGGATGGTGAATGAAGTGCTATATCTATAGCCTATATGCAAAAGGGTAGTACAAGCATGATAATGCATCTGAATGACTAACTAGCTCCATCCTGTACTAGTGGGCAGGTGTAATATGTGGTACATGGGTGGAGGTGGAGTCAAGGCCGCCCTGATGGCTGCAGCGGGATCCTCCATCATCTGGGATCGTCTCTCCTCCATGGCGCGATGGTCACGAGCCTGAATGTCTGCAATCTGGTGTCTTTGAAGTCTGAGGGCCCGATATCCTATAGCACGGGGTCGTCTCCTAGCTCGAGAGGTCTGAGCCTGCTGAAGAGTCACCCCTCTCGATGTGTGAGCTAAGGGGGGGAGGGCTACTGCATGTCGTGCAATGAAGAAGTCAGTGAGCTGACTCTGTCTCCCTCGTGTCTGGCAGCTGCAGTAGGCTGGAGGAGAGAATCTCTGTGACTCTGAATCTCTAGTAAGAATCGCCCGAGCTGTCGCTGATCTCTAGAGCCCATGATCTCTCGGAGGGTGGGCTGCCCTGTAAATAGAGTCTCGTATCTGTCTCTAATGTCATCATATGCGCTACATCTGCAAACAAAGTGCTCCTCATCCTCCATCTCTACTCTGCATATCCTGCATAACCGCTCCTCTCTGGGAATGTCTGTGGCTCTGCCTATCTCAATCTCTAGTCGGTGTGATGAGACCCTCAACTGGCCAATAGCTACCCTCGAGCTATGAGGCATGTATGTATCCATGTAGCGTGGTCGCTGGATGAAACCATCTGCTAGTATGTCCAAGAACTGGTCTCGATAGTGCGATAGTCTCGATCCCATGTGTGGTGTATGCCATGTCTGACTAATGTAGAGCTGCCAAAGGTCCTGTCTGAGCACAAGATTCCTCTCATGACGTGAGAGGTGGATGTGAGGTGAGTCCGGGTCATACTGAAAAGGTGGCAATCTATCCATATCAAGTCCATGACTATCAAACCACGCTCTAACCTGAGTGTACCAAGCTCTCTCATATCCAGACTCTGATATCTGTATAGATGCCTCAAAAGCTCTGTGTGTGAGTCTTTCTGTAGGGAGCTCCCTCACCCTCTGAATAAAGGAGATAGTCTGGAATGGTGCATCTACTACCATGGGTGGTGCAGCTAGCTCTTCCCTAATAATGTCACGTGGCACTGACTGTTTCCCGCGAAATAGTCGCGAGATCATACGTACTTGTGGCCTCTCGATCGCACTCCACTGAGTGACTGTGAGGCCTGGTGCCCAAACTGTCGAAGCATACATCATAGCTGGTCTCACTAGTGTGTCAAATAGCCACCCCTTTGTGCGGGGCTCCTGGAAGTGTGCCTGGTGACATCTCCGCTCTAACATGGCTAAGGCTGCATATCCTCGTGTGAGTCTATCGGTGGCTGCCTGTCTCCTCATGCTGAAGGGGCCAGGCAAGCTCGTGAATGTGACTCCGAGGTAGACATAGGAAGTGACCACCTCAATCTGTCCACTGCCAACTGTGAATCCTGCTCCATTCCTCACCGTGTGGGAGGTGTGGAAGATCATGACCTTGGTCTTGCCAAGGTTTACTGTCAGGCCTCTGTGTGCAAAACTCATGGAGTGCATCTAGGTGGTGCTGTAACCCCTCATGTGACTCTGAAATCAATACAATATCATCTGCATATAATAAAATGTGGACCTGTGTACCTGCAAGGTCAAGGTCTGCACCCTCCCCTCCAACTCGAAGAATGTAGTCCTCAATCTCGTCGATGTAGAGCCCGAAGAGAGTGGGAGAGAGTGGGCAGCCTTGTTTAACACCCACTGTGCTAGCAATGGCCTCTGATAGTCCCCTCGGGCATCGAACCCTCCCAATCACCCGCTCATAGAGTGTGTAGATGGCCCAAATCATCTCTGATGGTATCCCCAAGCTATGGAGTCTCCGAAAAAGCTTCTCCCGTGGCACAGTATCGAAGGCTTTGCGGAAATCCACAAAGCAGCAATATAATCTCTTCTTCCGCATCTTTGCCCCGTCAATGAGGCAACGCAGAATGAAGATGTGATCAATAGTGGAGAAAGCCCGTCGGAACCTGCCTGGCCACATGCTCGTAGCCCTTCCATCTCTGCATATGAGCAGAGCTCTGTCTAGAGAACCGCCCCATAAAGCTTGGCCATGGTGTGACCAATCATGATAGTCTTGTAGTTCCCTGGGTACAAGGTATCCCCAGATTTGTGAATGGGTACAATGATGTTCTTCGTCCACTCCTCTGGGAAGCCCTCCCCTATAGCTCGATTGAAGACATGTGCAATCAATGGAGCTATAGTGGGGGCAGTATATATGAGGTGCTCGCTCTGCAGTCCCGTGTGGTCAGTCGAACGCCCATGCTGTAGCCGCTCAATGGCCCTCTGGATCATCTTTGCTTTGAAGAAAGAGGAACGAGTAGGGTGTGGTCCAGGTGGTTGGGGGATGGGAGGCTGTCCAGGTATCTCATATAGTCTCTCAGCATACTCGTGCCAAATCTGTGGATCTCCAATAGGTGTGGTCGGTCGTGGCTCTCGTAGTGTGCGCCATGCAGCAGTGCAATCCCTTCTCATAAGTAAATAGTATAGCTCAAGCTCCTGTGCCTCCTCGAAGGCCCGTCTCTTTCGGCGTGTGAGGGTCTTCATATGTCTTCTAGCATCAATCTCTGTGATCTCTCCCAATGCTCTCTGAGCTCGTAGTCGACGGTAGAGGCTACTGCACTCATCATCATACCAAGGATTCTGCGGCATGGTCCCTGGGGGAGGTGTGTGACTAGAATGGGTGGTGTGCGGGAATGAACCGATGGAAGATGTTTGAAGGATGGATGCTATATGTGAGGTAAGTATAGGTAGTGGGGTGTCAGGATGAAGCGAAAGAAGGCTTTCCTCAACTCGGGCTGAGTATATGTGAGCAAGCTCATGTGTGAAGTGGATGGTAGTGTGTGGGGGATGTGTCACGGGTGTGTGCGTGTGAATGTCCCCCTTGAGGGATAGTGCAAGGTATGTGTGATCTGCTCCAATGGGTATAGGTGGGATGGTGAAGGAACTGAATAGGTGGGTGGCCTCCCTGGGTCCCATGATATAATCTACGATACTCCCTCCTCCATCTGTAACTGAGTGCGGTACGCATGTCAATCTCCCTGACATAGGCCACTGTCTCATCCCGTTATAAATAACGAGGGGATGCCTGGACCCGAGTCTGAGTAGGTGGGTACCGTAGAGTGTGCGTGTAGAATCAGCCGAAACTCGTGCCATAGATCCCTCCTCCAAAGTGGGTAATATGACTGGATCCCCGGGGTCAAAAGCCTCGCACTGATCGCTACCCGTCCTTGCATTGAAGTCCCCCATGAGGAAGACTTCTCCTAGAGTAGAGTACTCAGTGATCTCCTCTGATAGACAAAGTATAAGGTGAGCCCTCCTCCTGATCCATGATAGAGAATTGGGAGCCAGAGGGTGCAAAATAGCATAGTGCAATATAGATGGCCCTCTCCTATGAGAGCTCTAATCGGATCCAAAGGTATCTGGCCTGTGAGTCTCGTGCGACGATGTGTATCCTGCTCTGAAGTCCATCTCTGAAGAGTATCGCTACTCCCCCCGATCCTCTCGTAGTGTGGTGGCATGTACAATCTCTGTGTATAGACTCCCATTGGAAGCCATGCACCCGAGGTAGGCTCCTATTGGGGCTCTCATGTGTCTCTGTCAACAAAATAATATCTCTATCTTTGCTCACCTCCTCAAGCCTCTTTTGATGTGTCCATAAATCGCCATTGAAGTTCCACATTGCAAGATGTATCTCCTCAACTGTCTCACAGGCCACGAATCCCTATAGTACGGCTTTGCCATCAATGATGACCCTACCATCTCTGTATGAAGCCTTTCTCCCCTCCCTACGAGCCTCGTGTACTCTTGGCATGCATGCACGACGATGTGCTACTTGCATGGGTGTGAGATCATCATCTAGGTAAATAGGCGGGCCTTCAAGCCCCCTCAAAACCACTCTCTTGCGAATGAAGGTGGATCTCACTGCTTCAGAGGGGAATTGCAAAATGAGAGCTCTCTTTTTTGAAAGATCTTCTCCTGCTCTCCAACATTTGATGAATGGGAGTGCCTCCTCTTCCTTGTAACCAAGCTTCTTACATAGTGTCTTCCCATCCATCTCTGGGTTGGAGCCTTCGTTTTCCAATATACCCGTGACTCATACATTCAGACGTCGAGCGCGTCGCATCCTCTCCTCCTCAATGGTGGTGTGTACAATGAGAGCTTCTTTTTGTGCTTCTTCTTTTGCCTCTTTTTTTATGTTTTTTTTCACTACTTCAACCCATCCTTCTTTGGTTGCTTCGAGTTTGGTGTCAATGCTTGCAGTCAAGGCTTGAGTTAGCTCCATTCTAAGCGCTTCTCTTGTGTGTTCTCTAAGTTCACCTTCTTCTGGGCTGATGGAGGCTATTGATGCTTTGAGGGCCTCGATTTGTTCTTGCATGATCTTTTTTTCTTCTACCCAATCTTGCTGCCTCTTTAGCCATAGTTCTCTTTCCTTCAGTGTCTCCATTTCTTGGTCTTCTTTGGTGTCTTTGATTTGCTCTTCTAAAGCTTTGATCTTCTCGAAGGCCCTTCTCATTTCTTGATTTAGTGCTCTGTCTGCCTCTTTCTTTACTTCTCTGATAGCTTTACAGATCATCTCTTCCACCTCTTTTCTTTCTAATCGAGCCATTTTCCTCCTTTGTATGCGCTTGAGAAGTTAGGAAGGGAGGGAGGAAGACATTGTTCCCTCGTGCACCAATAGGAGGAGGATGGGTCTGATGCAGCAAAATTAGGGTTACAGTTCGGCAGTTTTGACCCAGCAGGTCTGACAAAACAAAGCTGATGCAGTGGGCTGACGGATCTGACACAGAGATCTGACGGGTCTGACGCAGCAGTCTGATGGGTCCGACGGAGTAGGTCTGATGGGACAGTCTGACGCGACTCTGACACAATGCTCTGACAGGTCTGATGCGCTGGCTGGTCTGATGTTCTGACGGGTCTGACGCGTCAGAACTGACGCAGCAGATCTGACGCTCTGACGCAGCAGATGTGACGCACTCTGACGGGTCTGACGGGCCTCTGAGAGAGAGAGAGAGAGAGAGAGAGAGAGAGAGAGAGAGAGAGAGAGAGAGAGAGAGAGAGAGAGAGAGAGAGAGAGAGAGAGAGAGAGAGAGAGAGAGAGAGAGAGAGAGAGAGAGAGAGAGAGAGAGAGAGAGAGAGAGTCATATTAACGTCTTCTGGAGGCCAAACTTGGCCTATGAGACAAAAGCCATGTACAAGTGTAGTAACCATGTGTAGAAAATGAAATGAAATAAACACAAAGCTATCAAGGGTTGGTAAAAGGCGGGGGAGAAGTGGCTCTGACTCAGTAGATAGTGGCCACCTAATACAGGGGGATCCATAATATGAGTGAGCAAAACACCCTAGCTAGCTACTGGTGATGGGGGGAGGTGGGTGTAGTATGTTGTACATCGGAGGTGGTCTGAGTGCCTCCTGAAGGAAGACAACCCAGGGGGTGGTGGAACGAGAGAGAGAGAGACACACACACACAGAGAGAGAGAGAGAGAGAGAGAGAGAGAGAGAGAGAGAGAGAGAGAGAGAGAGAGAGAGAGAGAGAGAGAGAGAGAGAGAGAGAGAGATTGTAAAGGTGTATATGGTTGTGTGTGTGTGTAAAAGTATGGTGTATAGGTGTGTGTGTGTATGCTAGAGTATAGGTGTGAGAGTGTGCGAGGGTGTGTAGGTGGGTGTGTGCTGGTGTGAGAGTGAATGTTTGGGTGTGTGAGTGTGAGTGTGTGTGTGTGTGTGTGTGTGGAAGTGAGTGTGTGTATGAGTGGGAAAGAGAGTGTGGAAGTGAGTGTGTGAAAGTGAAGTGGGGGGAATGTGTGCTGTCTGTGTATGGGGAATTTGTGCAGATGTGTGTATGTATGGATGACAGTGAGGTTGAGTCTAGAGGAGGGAGGGGGAGTGAGTAGGTGTATGGGCAGGGTTGTGAACATAATGCAAGGGCTCTCCTACTAGTTAAGAGGATGAGCAAGCTACCCACCATCTAAATGACTCCTGAATACAATGCCCGCTGGCAGTCACACTTACAATGCTACAATGAACATGGTTGATTTTTGATAAAATGAACATTCCAGTTCTATGTTCACCTTGTTGAAGAAATGCTCTTCATTCGGGGTGAGAATTTTACACGAATCCTTCTTGCGGATCACTTTATAATCATCTGTTGTAAATGTTGAGATAGAGAGCAAATTCTTTTTGATCTCTGACACATTAAGGACATTAGAAATCTTGAAATTTCCACTTGATCTAGTACACAAATCATGACCATTTGCAATAGTCACTCTTCTACCGAAAGAATTAGTAAGAGAAGAAAATCTCTCTCTACAATGTGTCATGTGCTCTGTAGCTCAAGAATCAAATATCCATGGACTCTGTGATATAGCATGCCATGCTTCTTTATATCGACACATGCAAAAGCATCATCATCTAAAGATTTACCTTTTGAACTTTCTTCAACATTGTTACTTGAAGCTCTTTTTTTCATTATAAATGCTTTTCTTGCACTTTGTAATGTGAGTATTTGACTTTTCGCAATAATAGAAAATTCCTTTTTTTGTGGTAGTAAAGGTAGATGTAGATGAAGTAGACTGTCTTTTAGGTGTAGATGAACTAGTTGATGTAGAGGTAGAAGAAGATTTGGAAGTGGATTTTGAAGTAGAAGACCTCTCTTTATCTTTAGATTGTGACCGAGTTTACTTCTTTTTTTTGTCCTCCTTACCTTTTGCTGAAGAAGCCATAGCATGATCATTCTCCTTCATACTTTTTTGTTGATCTTTATCTTGAAGTAACAAAAATTGAAGCTCCTTAAATGTTCTTTCTCTATCTATCGTGGAAAGAGAGAAAGATATAAGAAAGGAACGATATGATGAAGGAAGAGTATTGAATCGAGTAGTTATCATCTCTTCATCAGAAATACTCATACCAATATTGAGAAGTTGATCACGGATATCTTTAAACTTAAGAATATGTGACTTAACTCAATCACCAACCTTCATATATTTATTGTCTTAGACCCTCTTGAAATGAGCTTTCCTTGTAAGATTTTTGTTTGGATAGAGATTCTCCATCTTGACTTACTCTTCAATAGGTTGACAATCTTGTATGTCTTTGTCTATGGTTGAAGAGAAAACTCCTTTCTCTTCTTCAATTTGTTGGGTAGAAATTGGAACCGGTGGTTTTTTGGAAGAAGGACCAACATCCTCTCTTTGTTTTGGTCTTGGATACTTTCCAAT
>CM035414.1:114599764-114609764 GCA_020310875.1 Ceratopteris richardii
GTGCGTGTTGGTTGGAAGTGAATCATAGTACAAATATCTAACTTGGATGTTTGGATCAACCACACTTCTAATTTCACTCCCAAATCGAGTTCACTTGAAACAAGAGTTGTCAAAGTCTTGACAGGGATGAAATCCCACCTTAGTTACTAAGTTCATGCACTAGTGATGCCTAAAAATGGAATAGTATATTGTATCCACCCGTTTCACATGTTAGTGTCCAGATAGCACATAGTGAGAACAATGAATTGGTTAGGGATGTCTTTATCACCCCTTATTATTCATTCTTTACTTTGCATTCATATCAGTTTATCAAGTTCAAAGTTAGATGGTGTTTTGAATTATTTGGGCAAGGATCAACCAATAGATTCTTCTCTATTTATTTGGAGTATGAGGTGAATCCCACCACAGAGACGAAAACATGTTCTTCTAGGTTAGAACATGAGGCTTAGGGGTATGCCCTACAATGACTATATATAGCTTTATTTTCGAGGACGAAATTTTTCCCAAGGAGGGAAGAATGTTATAAAGTGACGTCTATGATTTGAGTGTCCTACCGATTCAGACACATCTAAATTCAGACACCATTTGGTCACTTGTATGTATGGCTAACGATCTTGAGACTATACTTAAGCAAAAGTTCATATGGACTCTAGGACAAGGAATCCACCTAGCTTAGTGGTTAAGTCTTAAGGGTGGCAAAGAGAAGGGCTTCGGTTCAAGTCTTGTAAGGTGCAAGGTTTTGCCCAAGAGCTCTATGAGCCTGAGCATTGTGGACCATTCTTTATAATTGGCACCTTTCCAGATAAAGGGTGGTGGAGAATCAATCCACAAAAAGGGTGGTGTGGATTGATTGTGAAAAGAGTGGTTCTCAACGAAAGACACTTTTCTAGAGGGTGGTTCTCAATTAAATCTTTTAAAGCGTGGCTTAGGATCAAAGAGATTGAGTCCTAAATAGCTATATATACGGGCGTAAGGTTGGGAGGAGAGTCATCTCTCTAGCACATGGTGGTCCTAATAGTCTAGTTTGTTACATCAATTCTGTTTCTTTAGCTGGCTATATTTGTTCAGATCACAACAGCCTATATTTCATATGGCAAAACTCAACTTATCTATCGGTTTAGGCCTCTTCAATGTTAAGCTGTTGTCACCTCAAGGCTCAAACAATATGTTCTTCGACTTCTTCTGTGACTTTCAGACTCACCATTAGCTTCAACCTTAGATGGAATCGATATCTTCTAGCATCAACTCATATGTAGAATTAGGAGCAAGGTTGTAGTTTCTTACTTGATATATAACAGATTCATTTTTTTCATATCTTTATTTTAAACAATTTGTACAGCTTCACGGTGTAATCAATGATTTTGGTCAGCATTTACGTTGTGTTTAGTTTGCCTTTATTGTTTGCATGTCTGAACATCAAAAAATTTCAACATGAGACTTCTTATTCAAGCATGTTGACTTATAGCTCCCTTTTTTTTTGGCCTCCTTTTCCTTTTTTGTTTGTCTTTTCTAGTTAATATTGGAGAACTCTATAATAATAATAATTAATTCTTTTTATTCTTCATTTTCTTTATCAAGTGTATAAATTTCTTTTCCATGACCATGAAGATCGCCTTCATTACTTTCATGGATCATTTCTGTTTGCTGGAAGCCATTTACGCCGAACAAAAGAAATGCTCACATGTGATATCATGCACAATGTGCCCATCTTACAAATTAGGATTTCATTAAAAAGAATTTTAACACAACTTCAAGGCCTGCTTGGAGTTGCTGTGGGAGCTAATCACACAATCTTTTTAGCGACGGTGAACTGAAGCAGACCGCTCTTTTTTCTATGCTTGCTTGCTTTCTCCCTGGCCTTTTGTCAGATCCGCACCGTCTGCAAACTGAATTTCGGCAGGTTTTTGTAGGAAGACATGCGCATTGCGAACTATTGTTTAGTAGCTGGATTGCAAGGAGCTAATGACACGAAACCTAACATTGAGAAGCAGCGAACACACACACACACACACACACACACACACACACACACACACACAGAGAGAGAGAGAGAGAGAGAGAGAGAGAGAGAGAGAGAGAGAGAGAGAGAGAGAGAGAGAGAGAGAGAGAGAGAGAGAGAGAGAGAGAGAGAGAGAGAGAGAGAGAGAGAGAGAGAGAGAGAGAGAGAGAGAGAGAGAGAGAGAGAGAGAGAGAGAGAGAGAGAGAGAGAGAGAGAGAGAGAGAGAGAGAGAGAGAGAGAGAGAGAGAGAGAGAGAGAGAGAGAGAGAGAGAGAGATTAACGTCTGGTAAAGGCCAGGATCACCAGAGAGGTGTTGTTCAAAATTTCTTTGATATTTTGCTTTATTACATCATTTGCAACAGAGGTGGTGAATGAAATTAATGCACAAAGGGATCTGAGCAAGGGCTCAGGAGGATTGGATGGCTCAAATGGATTGGTTCTCACTTCGGAAATTAAAGGGAAAAGAGAGGAGATTTTGAACAGAGCAATCATTGGAATGGAGGGATTAATCGTGTGGTTTTATTGGGAAAGGAGTAGCCAATCTATGGTAAAGTCTAAAGCAAGGGTATGTGGAATTTATCCCTCTGCTGTATGTCTTAAACACCAGTTTGTGCTTGATTACATCTGTTAATAGCATAATTGTTTTTTAAATGTTTGCTTGTTTTCTGAAACATATTTAATGTATTTTCAAGCAGGGACACAACATGCAGAAACGGGTTTCTGACTTACCAAGTTTATTTGGAATAAATAATTTTCGTCCCACTCTACTAGCATTGAGGATGTACTCTGTATTCCATATTATCCGTTAAATCCTTGAACCTGCTTGAAGGAAATTGATGTCTCAAGGAGTGTTCATTTCAAAGTATGTTCAACATAGACAAGGTGCAGCAGCCCTGGAGTATTGTTATAAGATGTTAGCTGAGGGTGTAAAACCAGATTTATCTGCATATAGTTGGGCCTTGAGAGCCTGTGCAAGCCTAAAAACCATAGAATATGGCAGGGAACTACATTCTCAGGTCATCGAAGATAGTTATCATATGACAGCCATGGTTGGAGGTAGTCTTATCTACATGTATTCTAGATATGGCTTTCTAAATGAAGCATGTAAAGTATTTAGTTATATTTCTGATAGGAACGTCATCGCATGGGGTGTTATGATGACTGAATATATTCAGCATGGCTGTTGGTTTGAAGTTTTTGAACTCTATAAATGCATGCAAAAACAGAGCATTATTCCAGATAGGGTTATATTCTTGTCCCTCTTAAAGGCTTGCAGCAGCTTGAAAGCTATACGAGAAGGCAGACTCCTGCATTATAATATTATTGTTGCAGTTCTTGATTTGGATTTGGCTATTGGAAGCACTCTTGTTGACATGTATTCCAAGTTTGGAAGTCTAGATGAGGCTCAAGGCATATTCGATAGAATGCCTGTGAAAAACATTGTTCCATGGAATGCTCTCATGGCAGGATATGTCCAGAATGGGAATGGTTTTATTACACTGTATTTGCATGAGAGGATGCAGCAAGAAGGTTTTAGACCAAGTAAAGCAACATTCCTGTGCATTGCAAGAGCTTGTGGTACTGTAAAGTCTCTTCGTTTAGCCAAACAAACTCATGCCATTCTCTTGGAAAATGGGGCAGCCTTGATTGCAACTCTTGGCAATTCTCTTCTTGATATGTATGCGAAGTGTGGAAGTACAGATAATGCACGAAAGATATTTGATCAGCTTACAATACGAGATGATGTATCCTGGAGTGCAATGATTGCAGGGTATGTGCATAATGGATATTATTCATCAGCATTTCAACTTTTTATGCTAAAGGCAAAACATGGCATTGAGGCAGATGCATTTCTGTTTTCTATCATGTTGAAAGCCTGTGGTAGTATTCAGAGAATCGATCATGGAAAAGTATTACACGATGAAGTAAGGAAGAACGGGCTTGAGTTTGATGTTGTTGTTGGCAATGCTTTGATTGACATGTACTGTAAGTGTGGATGTCTCACAGATGCTCGAGAGGTGTTTAATAACTTGCCCAAACCATCTGAGGTATCATGGGGTGCTATGATTTCAGGTTATGCATTGCATGGGGATGGTGTTTCTGCACTAGAAGTTTTTGATAAGATGCTGTATGAAGGCATAATACCTAGCACTTCTATTTTGCCCAGTGTAGTCAAAGCTTGTGGAGTAATGAAGTCACTTGATTGTGGTCATCAAGTATATGATATACATGTCCGAAGTGAGTCTAATTTAGACTTTGTCATAGGAAATGCTTTGGTTGACATGTATATCAAGTGTGAGAGTCTTGAAGAGGCACACAAAGTTTTTGATTCTCTGCCAACTCGCGATGTAGTTTCATGGAGCACAATTATAGCAGGATATGTTCAGAATGGCCAGGGAATTCCTGCTCTTCAGCTGTATATAAGATCACAGAAGGAGGGAGTTACACCAGATAGAGTCCTGATATTATGTGCTCTCAAAGCCTCTGGAAGTGTAGGTTCTGCAGAAATGGGCAAAATATTACATGATAGAATTATAAGGGGAAATCTTGAAACTGATCTAGCAATCGGAAACACACTCCTGGATATGTACACAAAATGCAGGTGTCTTGATGAAGCCATTGACGTGTTTGACAAATTAGCTGACAAGAATGTAGTTTCATGGAATGCAATGATTGCAGGACTTGCTCAGCATGGCCTCTGCACATGTGCAATAGATTGTTTTGGAAACATGCTGTGTGAGGATATAGAGCCAGATAGTTGGACATTTAGTGGCCTTCTTTCAGCATGCAGTGAAGGAGCTTTAATTAAGGAGGGCTACCTATTTTTTAAATCAATGAAGGAGTACTACAATATCACCCCTGATGTTGAGCATTATAACTGCTTAATTGATGTTTTTGGTCGTGCAGGCGAAATAAAAGAGGCTAAAAAAGTACTTAAATCCATGCCTGCTCTTCCAGATATTACTACCTGGATGTCCATGTTGACTGCTAGTAGAATATATGGCTATGTGGATCTTGGAGTGAAATGCTTTGATGAAGTTGCTCAACTTGAACCTGATGCTGCAGCTGTGTATGCATTGTTATCACATATGTATGCGGATTTCAATCTGCTACAGGATGCCTGGAATGTGCAAGAGCTAAAGAAATGCTCAAGTGCATGGAAAAAACCTGGAAAGGCATACATTGAGATTGGGGATTCGGTAAAAGAATTTACAGTGGGTGAAAAAACAGATGGAGAAATAGATCAGCAGTCGCGACTTCTTGCAAGGCATCTGAGAGGACAAGGATACTTCCCAAGTTTGGATCTGATGTTTGAGTCCACAGAAACTGAATTGGGAAGTTCTTCACCTCAATGAGATCATGGTAAGATACACGAGGTGAAATTACTTGTATTTGATGATCAATATATTGATGTCACAGATGCTCTGCAGATCCTTTGATGCATGTAGTTCTTTAGCTCCCCTGATAACATATCTCTGGCATCTCAATACTTGTACATTTACATCTTGCACAGAGGAGAAGCACAAGGGCTGTTTCATTGGTTGAACTTCTCTTCCGAGCAAGGGCAAAACCAAAGACTGGCTGCAGATGTTGCTTGCACTTCAAGACTATCAGATTGAGGAGGTAATACTCATGGTGATAGGATGATTTGTGATATTGCTTTCGACATTTGTGATATTGCTTTTGTCAAAAGACATAGCCTTACAAAGTATACTCTGAGCCAGATGCTCAGGCATAGACTTGCAGAGGAGTTTGAGTCTACTCAGGCATTGGTCGCTATGCCCATACCTTATGGTACTAACACATTTATTCTTTAAGAGAGGAGTATTAAACTGTTTGGCCGAGGCTTCCTGATAAGGCACCAATTCAATTGGACCTGGAGCTATTGCAAGTGGGGGAAATATAGTGATCTCATGTAAGGATAGATTAAGTGTATAGTCTTCTAGATCTGTCTTTCATGGTCCAGCAGTTCCCTTGACTCAAGAAGTTGGGGTTAAGAGTGCTGTCGACTTCAGGGCCAAGGTCTCTTCCAGAGGCCCCGTATCACCAAGCAGTGGAACCTCCATTTGCTGTTTCAAGCACCTTGTTTAGGACACAAAAAGTTTGTTGTTTATTCACATTATTTATAAATTATATCCAAGAGGTAACTAATATGTTTAAAAATGTGGCCCTTTGGAGTTTTAGGGACGTCCCAAGATAAATGGGATTTTTGACAGCAATGGCAAATATTTTCATGACTTTGAGATAAATGTTAGTATATGATCAATGTTCACCCCTCGTGATTGTATGTCATATTGCACATTTGTAAGGCCCCCATTATGAGGAGAAGCAATAATGCATTACCCCATTGGTGGGAATCCAAACTTACATGTTGGATGAAGGTCATATTAGACATTTATGACTATTAGATCGTTTAGGTAGACTTGGCTAACTGCAAAGTGAGATTTTGGCTATAATATATGTAACACAAGTTAGAGCTGGAGGTGCTTTCACAGCTGAGATGATTTGGATTGTGAGTTAGAACTCAATTTCGATCCTCAAGCTGGATAAGGCTAATTTTGTCAATTAGTGTTGATCATGAACTTCGTTGGTCGGTTCAACACATTACGTGTCAATGGACCTCATGTATCATCCGTGTATGGGTGGGAGTGAACTATGTGGACCATGCCTGCCCACATACAATCACTTATGTCTAGCCGATCACGAAAGAACACATCTCTCTATCGGTTTATGTGTAGATGACTTCTGCACTAGTCCATACGTTGAGTTGAGCCATCATACCCCTACCTTGTAATCTCCATGCTTGCCATTTAAGCTCTACCTTGAGAGCGCATGGGTGGAAAACACTATCATTGTTGTATTTGTTGTTAGTAAGAATTTTTCTAAATTTTGTTATGTCTATTCCTTTTAGTGCATTCATCTCTCTTGCGACAAATGCTCACATTATCATCCATTTCTTGAAGGAAGAGTAAGGTATTTCTATGATATCTATATTGAGAAGTAAATAGGGACAATCTCAAGTCCACGAAAAGTATTGTTGCCTTTGGACTCAAGTAGTCAATATGGAGGATGTGTAGCAATAGCAATAAGAAGAGGGCTAAGTAGGCATCCATCTTTGATTCCTCTATGAATGTTAATATGTTGAGCGAGAAATCCATTGATGAGATGCAAGAATGAGTATGAGAGATAGGTCACTTGTCAGGCATAGACTTGCAGAGGAGTTTGAGTCTACTCAGGCATTGGTCGCTATGCCCATACCTTATGGTACTAACACATTTATTCTTTAAGAGAGGAGTATTAAACTGTTTGGCCGAGGCTTCCTGATAAGGCACCAATTCAATTGGACCTGGAGCTATTGCAAGTGGGGGAAATATAGTGATCTCATGTAAGGATAGATTAAGTGTATAGTCTTCTAGATCTGTCTTTCATGGTCCAGCAGTTCCCTTGACTCAAGAAGTTGGGGTTAAAGGTGCTGTCGACTTCAGGGCCAAGGTCTCTTCCAGAGGCCCCGTGTCACCAAGCAGTGGAACCTCCATTTGCTGTTTCAAGCACCTTGTTTAGGACACAAAAAGTTTGTTGTTTATTCACATTATTTATAAATTATATCCAAGAGGTAACTAATATGTTTAAAAATGTGGCCCTTTGGAGTTTTAGGGACGTCCCAAGATAAATGGGATTTTTGACAGCAATGGCAAATATTTTCATGACTTTGAGATAAATGTTAGTATATGATCAATGTTCACCCCTCGTGATTGTATGTCATATTGCACATTTGTAAGGCCCCCATTATGAGGAGAAGCAATAATGCATTACCCCATTGGTGGGAATCCAAACTTACATGTTGGATGAAGGTCATATTAGACATTTATGACTATTAGATCGTTTAGGTAGACTTGGCTAACTGCAAAGTGAGATTTTGGCTATAATATATGTAACACAAGTTAGAGCTGGAGGTGCTTTAACAGCTGAGATGATTTGGATTGTGAGTTAGAACTCAATTTCGATCCTCAAGCTGGATAAGGCTAATTTTGTCAATTAGTGTTGATCATGAACTTCGTTGGTCGGTTCAACACATTACGTGTCAATGGACCTCATGTATCATCCGTGTATGGGTGGGAGTGAACTATGCGGACCATGCCTGCCCACATACAATCACTTATGTCTAGCCGATCACGAAAGAACACATCTCTCTATCGGTTTATGTGTAGATGACTTCTGCACTAGTCCATACGTTGAGTTGAGCCATCATACCCCTACCTTGTAATCTCCATGCTTGCCATTTAAGCTCTACCTTGAGAGCGTATGGGTGGAAAACACTATCATTGTTGTATTTGTTGTTAGTAAGAATTTTTCTAAATTTTGTTATATCTATTCCTTTTAGTGCATTCATCTCTCTTGCGACAAATGCTCACATTATCATCCATTTCTTGAAGGAAGAGTAAGGTATTTCTATGATATCTATATTGAGAAGTAAATAGGGACAATGTCAAGTCCACGAAAAGTATTGTTGCCTTTGGACTCAAGTAGTCAATATGGAGGATGTGTAGCAATAGCAATAAGAAGAGGGCTAAGTAGGCATCCATCTTTGATTCCTCTATGAATGTTAATATGTTGAGCGAGAAATCCATTGATGAGATGCAAGAATGAGTATGAGAGATAGGTCACTTGTCAGGCATAGACTTGCAGAGGAGTTTGAGTCTACTCAGGCATTGGTCGCTATGCCCATACCTTATGGTACTAACACATTTATTCTTTAAGAGAGGAGTATTAAACTGTTTGGCCGAGGCTTCCTGATAAGGCACCAATTCAATTGGACCTGGAGCTATTGCAAGTGGGGGAAATATAGTGATCTCATGTAAGGATAGATTAAGTGTATAGTCTTCTAGATCTGTCTTTCATGGTCCAGCAGTTCCCTTGACTCAAGAAGTTGGGGTTAAGAGTGCTGTCGACTTCAGGGCCAAGGTCTCTTCCAGAGGCCCCGTGTCACCAAGCAGTGGAACCTCCATTTGCTGTTTCAAGCACCTTGTTTAGGACACAAAAAGTTTGTTGTTTATTCACATTATTTATAAATTATATCCAAGAGGTAACTAATATGTTTAAAAATGTGGCCCTTTGGAGTTTTAGGGACGTCCCAAGATAAATGGGATTTTTGACAGCAATGGCAAATATTTTCATGACTTTGAGATAAATGTTAGTATATGATCAATGTTCACCCCTCGTGATTGTATGTCATATTGCACATTTGTAAGGCCCCCATTATGAGGAGAAGCAATAATGCATTACCCCATTGGTGGGAATCCAAACTTACATGTTGGATGAAGGTCATATTAGACATTTATGACTATTAGATCGTTTAGGTAGACTTGGCTAACTGCAAAGTGAGATTTTGGCTATAATATATGTAACACAAGTTAGAGCTGGAGGTGCTTTAACAGCTGAGATGATTTGGATTGTGAGTTAGAACTCAATTTCGATCCTCAAGCTGGATAAGGCTAATTTTGTCAATTAGTGTTGATCATGAACTTCGTTGGTCTGTTCAACACATTACGTGTCAATGGACCTCATGTATCATCCGTGTATGGGTGGGAGTGAACTATGCGGACCATGCCTGCCCACATACAATCACTTATGTCTAGCCGATCACGAAAGAACACATCTCTCTATCGGTTTATGTGTAGATGACTTCTGCACTAGTCCATACGTTGAGTTGAGCCATCATACCCCTACCTTGTAATCTCCATGCTTGCCATTTAAGATCTACCTTGAGAGCGCATGGGTGGAAAACACTATCATTGTTGTATTAGTTGTTAGTAAGAATTTTTCTAAATTTTGTTATATCTATTCCTTTTAGTGCATTCATCTCTCTTGCGACAAATGCTCACATTAACATCCATTTCTTGAAGGAAGAGTAAGGTATTTCTATGATATCTATATTGAGAAGTAAATAGGGACAATGTCAAGTCCACGAAAAGTATTGTTGCCTTTGGACTCAAGTAGTCA